>JXSR01S041746.1:30367-51018 GCA_000969725.1 Ophiothrix spiculata | reverse complement strand
CGATCATCGTGTCTATAGCCATTTTGGGCGAGGTTATTGAAACGATCATCGTGTCTATAGCCATTTTGGGCGCGGATGTTGACACGATCATCGTGTCTTTAGCCATTTTGGGCGAGGTTATTGAAACGATCATCTTGTCTATAGCCATTTTGGGCGCGGATGTTGACAAGATCATCGTGTCAATATCCTCGGCCTTAAATGATACATTCAATACACTTAGCTACATTTGGACTTGATTTAAGTTAAGAAAATAAGTTTTTCAAAAATCATCTTGTTTAGGCTTTCGCCAAGGAAACCCAACTTGTTGCTTGGTATACTTGGTACCAAGTAAGCTATAGCGCTAAAGGAAGCTTCTCTTCAACAGGGTTCCAAGATGTTTTTGAATTCAGTTTTTGAATGCAGGAGGAGGACCAAAGTACCCAAGCATGGACTGAGAAAAACAAAGTGCACAGATGTTTGCACAAAGGAAACCAGTCAATACTATAGCAATATTGCCATATTTAGTGGAGTCAAACTGTTTTTGATACTCAATTTAACAAATATAGCAACTCAGATTCATGTAAAATATAGTCACTTTTTTTTTTGAGTGAATAAACTTCCAGGTGTACATTGAGGCGCTAGAGCATAATTAGGCCACAACTTTGTGCGGCCGGCCGCAACCTGGCCACAGCCTTAATTTTCTAAGGTGGCGACCGTATGCTTGATTATGCATCTCTATATAATTTCAAAACATGTAATGAACATTTTACAATAATCTTGAGGTGAACAATCAAACTTACGGTCGCCATTTTGGAAAATTATGGCTGTAGCCAGGTTTCGGCCGACCGCACAAAGTTGTGGCCTAATTGTGCTCCAATGCCTGAGTTGTGTTTATTCAATTTGTCATATGTGACTGTCCACAATAAACCACCAGTTAAGTCAGCCTCTAGTCAAATCTGTTTTATGCAGACATATAAATAGCACATCTTCAGATTTAAAATGACACTTGTGTCAAATTCATACGACATCCGAAAGTACCATTATGATTCTTTGCAGAATGGCATGCCATGTTATTGAAAACTGAGAAAGCTTGCAATTAAATTTTCATTTTATGCACGCTTCCAATTCGCTTCCAATTTGATTAGAAATTTTTTTGAAAAGTTTTCAGAAATGAAAGCTGATATTTTGCATGGAGTTGAAGACATGAACAATTCAAATCTGCGAAAATCACAATTTTATCAGAATACAACATTTTTTTTTGTATTTTAGCTCAAAATCAAATATGACAACTTCACTGGAGGTTCTTAATGGATGGTCACATATAACTTGTGTTGTTTAATATATCATTGTCATTATAGTACCGGCAGCAGTCTGATGCCACAGAAGAAGAACCCCGATAGCTTGGAACTTATCCGAGGCAAGAGTGGCCGGGTCTTCGGCAATGTAAGTTATTAATTCAAAAATTCCTACATTTTTACATTTCCATATGTTTTGTACTAGTAGCAGTTCAGTAAAATACATGAGAGTAGGATATCATACACAGGAATAATTTTTTAATGTACTTGTTAAGCATGACATCATATTTATCCATAATAAATGAGTGCACATTTTCATAGAAATACAACAGATATTATAACCATAACAATGCATGAAACTAAGTGTAAGTATTATAAATTTTGTAGAATAACTGAAGTGCTAGTCCATGAATTACATGATTCAGAACTTTGTGCATAGATTGAATCTATATATATTATTTTAAGTAGAAAGTATTATCTATTTTACCCAGCTATCCGAAATTGTGAGTTGCGATTCTTATCCAGAATATCATATACGTTTTATTTTCTAAAAAGATGAGACTTTTTTTCCCAATATTGATAGAGGATCTGTCCTTGACACTTGTCACAAAATCTCTTAAAATACAGGTGAACGCTAGACAAATGTGTTAATGTTTTTGCAGGGCCAAAATGTAATTTTATTTGCCATATTGGGGAGCAGGTTAGCACAGAAGTAGTTCCCTCGCTTTGCACCAATGAGGTCCCGGGTTCAATTACTGCCCAGTGCCTTATTTGTGCATTTGTTTTTCTGTCCATGCTCGCTTGCGCAGGTTTTTCTCTGGGTATTCTAGTCTTCCTCCTGCATTCAAAAACTGAATATTAAAACATCTTGGAACCCAGTTGAAGATAAGCTTCCATTAGCTTACTTGGTACCAAGTACCAAGTTGGGTTTCCTTGGCAAAAGACTAAACAAGATGACCCGTATTCCAGAAAAATGTTTAGCTAAACCATTGTTTAACTGAGTATCAACTGTCCATGAATGATACACATCATTGCAGCTTTCAAGCAGAACAGTTCAATGAGTCGTGCTGTTGACGAGAAATAAAACCTTGATTTAGCTAAACACCTTTCTGGAATACGGGCCGATATCTTTTCCTTTTCCCACCAGTGTGCAGGTTTTCTGATGACACTGAAGGGATTACCCAGTACATACAACAAAGATCTTCAAGAAGACAAGGAAGCCATGTTTGATGTATATGACACACTTATGGGTAAGTCGATCTTCAAAGCTTTGATCACGTGTATCTCTTTTAGCCCCTTGAAGTTTTAACCCAATAGACCAGCTATTGGGTTAACCTTGAGGTTTTTTCCTATATGTGATGGTTCACCCTGAAAGGGGGGACTTTGCAGATGATATCAATTTTGATTTTATCATTTCATCTGTTACGGCATTTTCTAAGCTTTTAAATGACACCTTACTTGTTGAAATTGATCAAGGCGATCACATTTTACAACAGATAATCTGCTGGAAATTCTTCTTACAATCTTTATTTTTTGCTGCCTATTTTCATCAGTTTCTCGAAAAGTGTTCTGTCACAAAGTCCCCTTTTTAGGGTGAGTCATCACATATGTGATGACTCACACCAAAAAGGGGGACTTTGCGACGATCTGCAAACTGAGATATCAGGCTTTGAAGTTGAGAAGTGTTAAAATTTTCGTCTGGGGGTGAATTTAAGATTTTGTGACATTATGAATCTTCAAAGTTTTAAAAATCTTCCTACCAAGCCGTTTTCTATAAAATTGCGGGGAAAAAAAGATTTTTGGACAATTTTCTAACACCGTGTCAATCTCGTTTTCGCAATTTTGTGATCGGAAGAAAAAACATCCATATTAATTAAAAAATATGCCTAATTTGCCATATTTTTGTAACTGAATTAAAGATATGTATCTTTACAATGTCTGTGTCAAATTTGATGATGATTGAGTGCACCTTAGTACCCGTTGCTAAAGAGATGTTGTGTATAGTTGAATAGTAATCAAGAAAATTTATGCTTTCACAAACCCAAATTTTAAAGCCTGATTTCTCCTATTGCTATTTTTGAAAAGTGATCAACACGCTTAAAATAGCCATATCTTCGGAATGGATTGTTGTATTGAAATGTTTGAGGTACAAAATTACTTGTGAAACTCTAAGCTTTCTCATGATGTCAAAAACTCAATTTTGATGTCGGAACCAAAGTCCCCCCTTTCGGTGTGAGTCATCACATATATATGTTATTGCAGATTGATTGGCTAATAATCTCATGGCATTGGAAGATGTAATTGGTCAGGTTTGAAACAACTCTATGGTTGTTGAATCATTATCAATCACGGCTGGATATTGTTATTTTTTCACACTAGCCAGTCGGGCAGATAACTCTCCAATGTTACCTGCTTGACAAGAAATTTACCTGCCCAAATTTTAACAATTTAAAAAACAAAACGTAACTAACCTCTAAAAAAAAATCAAAATTTGCTACAAATGTCGCAAGTCTAGGCATTTTTTTTTCACAAAAAAACTTGTAAAATTGGTGTGGGTTTTGCAATTTTTTTTATTTTTGTGTAAATTTAACTACACTCCCACTCAAATTCTGCATAATTACAAACGTTCATAAACCTAAAATCATCAAAGATTCATAATAGTATAGGTAACTTTACTATTCAATATGAATAAATTGATTATTGTTTTAATATTTAATCTTCCATTGCCATATAAATGGCTGATATCATGGGTCATATACAAATACACTCATATATCTTATCAATTTTTCATAACCTCATTATTACCTTGTAACCGGATAGAATATTTTCAGGTTGTTAGATTTAAAACAAATAAGCAGAAATGTATATTTTTTATGTGCAGACGAAAGTAGTTATGTGCATTACATGCCATATTTTTCAAATGCAATGAATGCAATTCCGGATTAGCGGATTAATTAGTTTCGATAATTATACAAATGTAGATTCTGCCAAAAATGATGAAAATCAGATAAACGCCTTTTGAGATAGGGCTGAATAAAGTTTTTGTGTGGAAATACTTTCTAGCGGGAGTGTAAAATTTTTTGCAAAATTTGGAACATGGATATAGGTTAACTTTTCTTGAAAATTGGTATTTTTATGGATGGCTTTTCAAATTCCCTAGTGGCACTTCCCTATAGGCCTTACAAAAATGTATTGGACAACAAAAACAAAAACCCAGAGTATAGGGCCCCATTATTTGTAAATGCAACCCTTACCCTAGATTTTTGTTTAATTTGGCCAATAAAATTTTATTTTGTCTATAGATGTTTTTGCCAGGAAAGAGATGCGTCAAGTAAGTAAATCATGGGCATCATAGAATTTTCCAAGTGCGACAAAGGTTGATATTGCGTAGCCATGGCAGAAATTCTGAAAGCAGCTTCAATTGGCGATAAAAACTTTTAGACATTTTTGACATGGTTTCTTGTTGTGCCCTGAGGGAGCTACTTAGTACAAAAAAAAAAGGATTGTGGGGATGTGTCGCAAAGTCATGCTCTCTGTTATTTCAATCTGTCCTTATTCTTTTCAAAATGGTATTTTGATTGGTTTTCTTTTCAAAATTTCCCAAACTTTGTGCAAAATGGCACAAGTTAGAGCATTTCTTCAGAACACTTTTTAAAAAAATGGTGCCAAATTAGCACAAGTTGGAGCAAAAACATGTGATTTTTGAATAAATTTGACTCTAAATTTGGGAGATTTGGTATATGATAGATCCATTTTTCTTGAATTTTTTTATTTGGATGGATGGCCATTCAAATTTGGCAGATGCACGTCCCTACTTAAACAAAACGAAAACGAAAAAAAAAACACAGGCTTCTTATACATTGGCTGTATTGCCAAATTAAATTGTTTCAGCCTATCATGTTGATATGATGGCATGATAAGGCCAAAAAAAATAGTTGTGTTGCCCTCACAGGCCCAAAGTGGTTGAGACGGCCAGGCCGTTTTTTTTTTTAAATAAAAATTACAGATGCCATGTGTAAATAGTGTGGGATACATGGTTGTTTGCTACTGAAAGGTGAATTTTGGAACATTTTCGGGACTGGAAATCAGGCAAAATATTTGTGCAACTCAAGAAATATTAAAAATCAAGAGTTTTGATGAAAAAAAAAAAAAAAACGGGTCGGGATTTTCCACAATTGCAAAACAACAATTTTTTTTTATTTTGGCCTAAGTGTCTATATAAACTGATCAGAATTTGAACACATACTGTAACCAGACACAAAATATGTTTTTCTTTTCCAGGTGTCCTGCAAGTGACCACTGGTGTTTTGTCCACATTGACCATTAACAAAGAAGCTATGAAGAATGCATTGAGTCCAGACATGCTGGCCACTGACCTGGCATATTACTTGGTCAGAAAAGGGGTAAGCTGATTGTTTTAACTGTCCCACCGAACTGGTTTTGAAACCCTGATATTCCACATCATGTTTAGGATAGATTTTGATACCACAAGAAAGTTCATATAAGGCAAAAAAAAGAAACAACTTTGTTTCCTATGGGTGGTCAAAAAACCTAAATGCGAAATGCGTTTTTTTATTTTATTTTATTTTTGATATATTTTTTTTATGAGGTGTTAAGGCAAATTTTAATTGAAAATCTGCATGGGTGATGGATTTTTAGTAAGAAACCTGTGTGGTTTCGATTGTTTGTTGGAAAGAAAACACTTCTTTAGTAATGATTTTGTAATTTTCCCCGTTTTTTTTTTTCTCAAATTGGCTGTTTTTGTTTTTGTTTTCTTAAATATAAAAAAATTAAATGCGCAAATATATGACGCCAAAACGAAATGCGCGCGGCACACAGGAAACATACTTGTTGTTTTGTTTTGCCTAATCCCTGTAATTTTTTAATGTTTTCATTATGTTGCATTTCAGAGATGTGGTTGCAACTTATGTGGTTAACTAAACTAAATTTAAGTGCTCATAGGTTTAGCTCCAAATTTGCCTTGGCTGCAGTCATAATCTAGTTTACGGTGAAATGTTTGTGTTGATTTCCTAAAAAAATATGTAATAACAATGGCCAGCACCATGGGCATCTTCAGGCAGATTGCCACTGCGTAATAAACATCCCAAATCATTATTATTTTTATTGTTAAGGGGGGAAAGCATGTTACTCAATTTTACATTTTTGCAAGTTTATTTTATACCATAACTTTGTTATAAAAAGCTTAAATATAATAAAAGTATACATTTACAGAAAGGAATTTTCACAAGGAACATGATGGTGATGTTGATTTTTGACCAAAAATCAAAATCAAAAAAAAAACCACATTTTTTGGCCATTTCGGCTTCCAACCAAGCTATAAATAACAATTTAAAAAACATTTTAAAACATCCACTCAGATGTTGCGTCATTTTTATTTTTTAGGATTTTGGCAATTTTTTTTTATTTTCATGCCAAATTAGGACAAAACTTTGGCATGAAATTCAACAATTTGGTCAAAATCCTCAAAAATAAAAATGATGCAACATCTGAATGAGCGTTTTAAATAAAAATTCCCATTCTGAAGTCATTTTTTTTTTAATTTTTATTTTTAGCTTGGTTGGAAGCCCAAATGCCCAAAAAATGTTTTTTTTTGTGATTTTCTCAAAAAATGTTGATTTTTGGTCAAAAATCATCATCACAATCATGTTCCTTGTGAAAATTCCTTTCTGGATATGTATACTTTTAAGCTTTTTATTAAAAAGTTATGGTACAAAATGTACTTACAAAAACGTAAAATTGAGTAACATGCTTTCCCCCTTAATAACTTATAATACAGAGATTCCTGGTTTGAGCCCCTGTCTGACCATGTATCCTTTTTCTTTTGGCAAGGAACTTACTGTAATGCTCTATAGTTCGGAAGTCATATAAAGCCATTGGTCCCCTGTGCAAATCATGCTCCTCACTAGCGTGCTACATATAGAGCATACCTGGTGATCTAAAGGAGACCCTAATTTATCCTTTTGTACCAAATACTCAAACTCAACAGGTCTTGAACCCCCAACCCCTTTAGGCCCAAAAAAAAAGGTTTGTCTCAGAAACCCACACGCATTGCTATGTGAAAGTGAATTTAGCACGTAGAGCTACGCGCTGGCCTCCTTCTTTTTTTTTTCTCGATAGTAATCCAGTGATCGACCGCCGTCCGAGTTTCTTTATGTCTGGCGACCATAGATTTACAGGGGACATACCAGGCTTTGTATATCAACCCGTGTAATGGCGTCGTCAGCCATGGAGCTCAAATTGGGGGTATTTAGGTCCACTCGGTTCCTGCCAAAACCAACTACGAGTGCCAAGACTTGGTTATGCGAGACTTGGTTATGAGACAACCTGCGCAAATAATAATTTACACGAATGATACCCCAACCTGCACACAAAGCGTGTGTGCGTGTTTCAATATTCGCGCATCATGGCAAGTTGCGATGCATCATCATCAACAAGCTATCAGCAAAACCCCGAATACCCCCAATTTTGTCTCCATGCCGGACTAAAAATGGCGGCGTGCCTTGTATCTCCCCTGTAAATCTATGATGGCGACCAAAGGTAAATGATTCGCGACAGCTTTGTTTTAATAAAAATTGGTACCCAGTGTTTTGAGTACCAGTGAACCATGTATACACACTTTGCATGCTGGGAAGGTCATTACAAAATGGTGATCTCATGAAAAAAACCACTGCAAAAAACGGAGACAATATGCAAAATAAATCCACTGAATCATTGCGATTTTTAGTAATTTTATTCTAAATTCAAGCGAGATTTATTTATTTATAACTTTTTTGTTTTGTGTTTTCGTCTACTGCATACGTGTTGAGTGACGGTACTTCACACACATAAGTTGGGCGATCAGAATTTTAGAGCGTTAACAAAAAATAAAAGTACCGCATACCGCATAGCTATTTTCCTAAAAAAAATTAAAAAATCAAAAAGCGCATAGCGTTTTTGCAAATGGTTTCTGGGACAAACCTTTTTTTTTTTTTTTTTTGCCTTAGTAAGATTCATTGCAAAAATGGATAGATATGATGAGTGTTAAATCTATGACTAGGCCTTACATGATTTATATTCTCTCTCCTCCAGATTCCATTCCGTGATGCCCATGGTCTTTCTGGTGGCTGCGTAGCTTTGGCTGAAGAAAAGAAGTGCAATCTCACTGAACTATCTGTAGAAGATCTCAAAACTGTTAGGTAAGTGGAGCCGATATCCAGGGGATGGCTCAAAAAAAAAAAAAAGGCTGAGAAAAAGAAGTACAGTCTCACTGAACTGTCGATGGAGGATCTCAAACTATCAAGTAAGTGGAGCCAACATCTTGGGGATAGCTCAAAAAGAGAAGTATAATCTCACTGAACTGTTGGCGGAGGATCTCAAAATTGCTAGGTTAGAGCAGAGGTCTGCAATGGGGAAGGGGCTTAAAGAGGTGCAGGTTTGCTGAATTGTAGATGGAAGATTTTAGAACTGTTAGGTAAATAGATTAGAGTTCCTGAGGGGGGGGGGGGGGACTTTTTGAAAAAGAAGCACAATCTCACTTAATTTTCAGTGAAGGATATCAGAAATGTTAGGTAAGTAGAGCATTGAGAAATCTAGGGTGGAATTTGAAAAAGAAGTACAATCACACAGAACTATCGGTGTATGTTATCAAAAGTGTTAGGTTAGTAGAGAGATGAGTCTTGAGGGAGAACTTCGAAAAAGAGGTGTAGTCTTGCTGAACTGTAGGTGGAAGATTTTAGAACTGTTAGGCTACGATCACATAGAAGTATACTGTATTTGCTATATACGCTATTCGATTGGCTATATTTTATATAGGCAAGGCGAGCTATACGTTTTGTTCGAATAGTGCCCTCTTATGTGACCTGGGTCCGATTTCACTAACATTACGATGCATCGTAGCAAACGAAGGGTTCAGCTTGTAACTACAACTACACTTCACAAAGACATGAAAATCCTTCGTAAGTGCTGACCGCATCATGTTAGGTATGTATTAGAAAATTCCAATCCTTTGTTAACGTTGCATTGGGTCAAGAGGTGGTCGAAGCTAATGATGGGTTTTGGTCTTAAGAAGTTACGATGGGTTAACGATGCATTTTAACATTAGTGAAATCGACCCCAGGTAGCATCAAATTCACTTGTTCGATTGAATCTATACGCATGCCCAAGTGATATAGTGCACCGTATACCCTAATAGTAATAGTTCTATGTGATCGCAGCCTTAGGTATGCGGGGGATCCTGATGGGAACTTTGAAAAAGAGATGCACTTGTGCTGAACTGTAAGTGGAAGATCTTAAAACCATTAAGGTAAGTATATCTTCCTCAAAAGGAAGAATGCAGTGCATGTATTTCAGGTTAAAGGGGCAATTCATGATCCACTTTTCACCCTCAAGGTCACCTCATTCAAAATTGAGGTTTTTAGCTTATAAGAATCCTAAACTGGTATATGTTACAATGCCCAAACCATTCTTTCATATATGCTTGCATTTTTTGAGAAAAGTGAGAAAATGTGTCATTTTCTAATTATTGTCGGGGCCCCGTAGAGTACAGTAGCCTCTTGGAATTTTCAAAATGCTGAAAAGCTTGAAAACGAATGGTTAGAATCAAGTGAAATTTTTGACATAGTTGTACTCTTCTTTTTATTTAGCTAGAAAAGAGGTGGGGTTGTCATCACATCAGAATCATGAATTGCACCTTTAAGTGCAAGCAGCTTTCTTCTGCCGTTTGGAACATTCCTACAGAAATAAACTGATCAATGTGCTTTCATTAACTTGATGGAAGCTGAAGTATCTGCTGTGGATAATATTTGCACACTGGTACACCATTTTTACATTTCATTTATTTAGCCAGGGTCATCTCAATAGTGCATATTCATTAAATTCAAGGGATGTCTCTTTAAGAAAGACAAAATACAAAGTACACTTTCTGCTTCTGGTTCTGCTTAAATACTTTGCAACACTCCAATTGGAGTCAAACACGAAGCTCTCTGGTCCTAGAGAGAAATGATATATTTTTGAAGGTATAGTCAACATGACCGGGAAAGTTTTCCCTACTCTCTTCGAATAGCCCGTAACATTCTTTTACAACCGACAGTGTGTCAGGAACACTTCAGATGGGACCAACGGCTTTACGTGCCTTCCAAAGCACGAAGCAAGTAGACTAAAGTTTCTTGCTTAAGGAAACAAGGAGACGTGCCGGGACCAGGGCTCGACCCCACGACAGATGTATAGAAAGCGATTGCGAGTTCAATGCTCTAACCGCTCGACCACGCTCCCCTCTTACACCTTGTTTGGTGTAATAATTTTCTTGTTTATTTTTGACCATTTCAGCCCTGCATTCGAAGCAGACGTAACCAACGTATGGGATTATGAGAACAGCGTTGAGCAATACACCAGTATCGGAGGTACAAGTAAGAGCAGTGTACTGCAACAGATCAAGCAGCTGGAAACATGGTTGTCGTCACTGAATTGAAACTGAAGAATATCCATGTGACCTTTGACCATATACAGGCCATGATGCGTATATTTTTTGTGAAGACAGTAGAGAAGTTGATCTGTTGCAGAGTCTGAATATAAGAGTTTTTCTTTTCCAGGCGGTGGAGGCCGTGGCAACTAACTTCGGGTTGCCGTACAGTATCGTAGCCGATCCCCGGCTGCGTCATGTCCTATACCGCCTCTAGTGTAAGCCGTTAGATAATTCGTGGAAAAATGCAACTTCCGGGATGGTCACTAAAATTATATTCCTAATAGGTAAAAAATATGATAAAATGTATAAAAAGTGGCGGATTTGGAACACTTATGTAATTTTTTGAGGAAAGGTAAAAATACAATTTTTGTAATATTTTCTTCAATACGTGACCCAATAGAAATACACGTAAAATGTATCCTAAATTTGCGTTTTAGAAATCCCTCGTCCCTAAATTTAGCGGCTTCTATTAATCGTGTCCTGTACCGCCTGATCTTTTCCACATGACCACAGTTCGTGTCATGCATCCAAATGTATAGAAAATTGTATTTTAGAGAATTTTTGTGTACATTTTTGTGATACAAATGGTAACCACACATAAAAGATCAATGCATATCAGTCTCTTCTACATGTCAAATTTCTTCTACTGTCTTTTTATACAGTGGAACCTCATTTACAAAATATCTGTTAACCCCAAAACCCTGTAAACACAAAATTGCGACTTCAAGTTCTTGGTACTGCATTTGTATGTAATAAGTGATTGATAACATAAAATCCTGATAACACATATTATTGTATGTATTTCCCCTATATTTCTTGTTAAAGGGGTCCCACTGTGTAATGAAAATCATGTGTAACATTTGGTAAAGTTTACATGTTTTCAAAATAGCAGGGTAAGTGGGTGAAGCTTTAAGCAGGGTTCGTACGGTCCTTGAGAGTCCTTGAAAATCCTTGAATTTGAAAACACCTTTTCAAGGCCTTGAAAGTCCTGGAAATTTGCACAGAGTCCTTGAAAGTCCTTGAAAATTGATAATTTATGGCTAACTGATCCCAAATTCAGTGAGTGGATTGATGTCGTCAGGAACAAGAGTTCAGCATACTGCAAATTATGCTGTGGTAAGTCCTGGAAAATCATGCTTTTGGACCTTGAAAGTCATTGAAAAGTCCTTGAATTTTAAAGGCTCCAAGGTGTACGAACGCTGTTTAAGGTGCGTTTACATTGTGACAACGTAGAACTGCGAATTGCAGTTTTGAATTTTACGCCCATCATCGTTAGTTAAAGTCAGTTAATGCTCACACAAGCACACTATCGTTACTATCAGTCGTTTTCAGTTACAACTATGTTACCCTCCGTCGTTACCCTACGTCACAGTTTAAACGCATCTTTAACTGAAAGGCAAGGGTTCAGATCTTACGCTATACTTTGATCAAAACTAAATAGGCAAGCCAATTCACATCGTGAATTGATACAAAAAGGTGTGTGCGTAGCTGAGCACAGCCTAACTGCAACAGAGACAGCATGTGTCGTACATGTGGCTAGCGCAGCGGCATCTATGCCACACGTGTGAGTGGGATAACCTGTGATCGCGGATGAAGAAAAAGCGTCACTGTTCTCGACTATTTAGTGATGACCAAAGTATGTATATGGTTCCAGGTTAACATTCCATTCCTGGGATTCCATTCACATTTCAAGCATGCATCAGATTTGTTACATTCCTATTAAAAATCTGTTTAATAGTCAGTATTTAGGTTGTAATCATAAGGATGGATTTATCTTCTTTTTTTCATATGAAATGACCAATCACAGTAAGCAGTAATGTGTAGAAAGTCTTTGCTATTGGACTTCTTGTAAATGTTACAAGTAACTAGCTATAATAACAAATTTGAAGATCAACTTTCCAGTACACTAACGCTGCTTTCATACTCATGTAGTTCTGTAGCTTTTTCGCTGCGTGACATATATTTTTTGCAAAAACTAGCTGCTTTCGATTGTTGTAGCGGCAAAGCTACATGTTGCTGAGATAATCAATATCGGCAAAATTTTGTCGCACGACAAGATTTTTCTAGTTGAAATGAATTCCAACTTTCAGAGCAAAATGAAGCGACAAATCAGCAAAGCGGCAAAACTGCAAAGCTACAAGAGTGAAACAGGCCTTTGAGAGTAAAGGTCTGAACCAAGCGACAGAGGTACAAAACTGCAAAGCGACAATAAGTATGAAAGCAGCATTACTAATATTTTGCAGTTTTAAAAAGCCATTCTTTCAAGTTATAGCCATAGTTATTCCTGATGAGCTTTAATGTTTTCAGTAAAACATATGGGCCCGTATTCCAGAAAGGTGTTTAGCTAAACCATTGTTTAACTGAGCATCAACTGTCTGGGAATGATACGCATCATTGCAGTTTTCAAGCAGAACAGTTCAATGAGTCGTGCAATTGACGAGAAATAAAACCTTGATTTAGCTAAACACCTTTCTAGAATATGGGCCCATATGATGTTTTGTTCTTTGAATTAAATTATTACCTGTGATGTATTAATTCAATTAATTAAAAAAATAAATCATTCAGTATTTCTTAATCTTGAAATTTCTTAACTATACTTGAAGTATACAAACCAAGCAGCCGATTAATATGACCATACGGTGAAATAAATAAGTCCATATTTTTTAATCATTACAACGTACCCAATCTTGCTGAATATTCAAGTCAAGTATAATATTGTAGCCATAGCGTGACCACCGATTTTCAAAACAGCCCCTAAAGGGTGAATTTTTCTGAAGCCAAAATAATTCTTTTTCTCCCTACTCACACCCTAAATGGGGATCTTACCGGTACCGTTTTCACACTAGGGTTTGAAAAAGTACCCTATTTCTTGAAAATGGCTGTTTGATACCCTAAACGGTGTAACATGATTCACCCTTCAATCCTCAAAAACAACCCTAATTCACCTTTTTCTTAATCATGCTATACCTGCAACATTGTACTTGACTTGCCCCCGGGATATTTTAGAATGGGGCTCTCCACACAAGCAAATCAATCTGTACTTCGCACATCCAGATGCATCTAGATTAAACTGGACTTAAGCAAACGTCAATACGTGTAACGATAGTAAAGTCAGATTGACGAGCGTGTGAACACAATCTGCACTTCGGAAATGTACATTCATCTAGATTTGATGCTCCCGTGTGGAGAGCCCCACTGAATAATTATTCACGTTTAAGTCAACAAGCATGCATTTAAAAACTAATTTAATAAGTTTTTGCGCATTTCTACAATCATAGCCAGTACCTGAAAGTTCAAGAGCGCCATTTTGATAAGGTCACATGGATGTTTGTTCAACAGTATTGTGTCTAAACCGAAATCTGAAATATCGTAAAATTGGTGTATGCAGTATTCCCTCCCAAACCAAAGCTGTAGTGTAAGCAGTGTGTAAACATTTGTGTAAATTTCATGTGGTAAAAGTAACATATTTTGTGTAATAGTAGGATTATGACAATTCTAAGAAGCTATGAAGAATAGTGGGACATCTTCTAGGTCAGTATTTTTGCAGTGTAGGCTCTATCTAGTTTGGGGTTAAGAAATAATGAATCCCTATCACTTTGCAGTGATATATGAGTAAAATTATTCATTGGTACATCATAATTTTGTTAGTAAAGGGTATGCCTGTCAACATTTCCAAATTCTGATGCGGGAGACTAAAATTTATGAGTAAAGTTTATGGACAACCGACATATGAGGCCCAAAAGGTACACCCAACCCAAATATTTGTACGTAACTTTTGAAAACTGACAAGCAAAAAAAAAGGGGTTGGGGGGTCTCACAAGCGCACAGACTCATAACGACCTAATTTTCAGTTGTTCATGAAAATAAAGGGTGTACACAGTCTGTAATGCACGCTACCAGGGCACCATGGTAGATTTTTTTCTCGAATTGGGAGGTAGCGGGAGATTTTTATTTCCAAAGCGGGAGATGTTTTTAAAAAGCAGGAGAAATAGCTAGAAATTTATCCGATCTGAAGATCGGTAGGACTCCCTAAAAGCGGGAAGACTTCACAGATTATAAGTAAAGGGTCTTTTGACCACCCCAGTAGGTCAGCTCCATGTACTTCCAAGTACACTATGACATGCTCATTCTTAAAAATTGAAAAGCAGATCCTTTTTTTCGCTTCACAAAAATATTTCTATAAAATTGTGAATTATTTTGGAAAGCTTTGTGATATTTTTGGTCAACAATTTTACTTGCTTACATTTGTACACCCTTATGAACAAAACAAAAAACATACGAGTGTTTGTTGAATTACATTTTACAATAGGCTATTTCGCAAATATATATATGCATATCATGTAGGCTATTCAAATTTGAAGGGAAAATTTGTTATAATAAATATCTCAGTTCCTTGTCATCATACTACCCTTTGGTTGGGGGTGTGTGGGGGAGGACCACCTTAGACGTTTTGATCACATCATAGTGGATGATATAGTATTGCAAGAAACAAGAAACCTTTTTGAAAGAACAATTGAACAACAAGGGACTATGATATATTATTTTCTTGTATTTGGGCTAACTTTCTGTTTTTTTTGTTTTTGCATTCAAATAAGCTTTTAACAGGGTAATTTGTGTAAGATGAAGCATACGGTCATAAATTTTCTATCTATGGAGAGACCATGCGCTTGCTGGCTTTGAGGATAATAATAATATAAGTTGATATTCACTAGGACTTATATGATAAGTACAAAGTTGAGCCTGAAACGACATGATACTTTTATTGATTGGAACTAGAAACACTAAAATTGCTTCACAGAAATAATGAAAAAATCTTATCATTTCAAATATTACAAATGTGTATTGACTCAAATAATGTATTAAGTTTTAAGAAAAGGGTAAAGTAATGTTGTAGTCTTATTACAAACTATAATATTGCTTCATTTATTATAGGATATTCTTAGACTTTTGAATTAGGTGCTAGACCCAAATCTTGAATCAAGGTTGTACATTTTGCTTTTGTTGTTTCAAATAAATTTTGGACACGGACTGGCAATCTGAACGAAGCCGCTGTGTATCCACAAGCACAGGACATTGGGATGTACACAACACCGTGTCCAATCAGTAATCCACAGTACATCGCACATGCCTGGAAAAGTATTATGTGCTTGCGTAAATTGCACCCACAATTTTGTTACACAAAGGTTGGAATGTTCATGTCTGAAATTTATTTGAAACATTAATAGTACACAAGGAAAGCTTCATAACCCATCAGGTAGGAGTCTTGTGGAAAAGTGAGCCAAGGTTTTCCATGCTGCTAGCAGTTAGATTTGTTCTGTAATTAAACTGGTACATTAAATTGTATTGTCTTTTGTTTGTGTATTTACATATGGACTTGCTATTTATGTCTTTTATCTTGCCACTCAATGTTCCCCATAAATCATCATCCTGCTCATACATTAATTGATATATAATCATTTGTTTCAAAATCACAGATATAAGGAGATTTTTAACTTCCTACAACACCTGGCATTATAAAAAATGTAATTATTAAAGCACAGAAGCATAATTGAGGTAATTGGTAATTGGAGTAATCAGCCAAGACCGGTTGCATTTTCAACCTCCCAGGTTTACCAAAGGCCCCTCAAAAATTTGAAAAATGGTTTACATAATGGTTGCATTTTTCAAAAATGACCATTTTTTGACCAATTTTTCCTTTGGTTCACATATCGGTTGCCAAATTGGGCTTTTGAAGTGCAATTTACAATGTAAAAATGCATTGAATGGTCTAAATAACGGTTGTTAAAGTCAAATTGGTTTACATATGGGTAGCATTTTTTTGCTTCCTCAGGTTAAACAAAACGGGTGGTAATCGAAAACTCCGGCCACGCGTCAGTACCCAACCGAAATCTGAGTACCCCCCTGGGGTTACCACCATCAGCTTTGTGATGTTTCATGAGCACAAAACTGAATTCATACTTAAATACAGTGTGTTGCATTTGCAATAATTTTCACCACAAACGACACCGCAAATCAATTCATACTCAAAATGCAAATGGAATGTGGCAACTGATGACATTAAAACGCAATGAAAAGTTCAGTTTGTCTCAAGTTGATTTGTGTTGCTTGCAAGCGGTGATGCATTTAGATATCAATCTATCTAATCAGAATTGCCCAAAACTACATGCCCGGTGCTTTTGCGTTTGCTTTGAGTCTGAATTCAGCTTAATGTGTATTTGTGATGACTCACCCCGAAAAGTGGGACTTTGCGACAGAACACTTTTCGAGAAACTGATAAAAAATAGGCGGCAAAAAATAAAGAAAATAATAAGAATTTCCAGCAGATTTTCTGTTGTAAAATTTGATGGCCTTGATCAATTCCAACAAGTGAGGTGTCATTTTAAAGATTGAAAAATGCTGTAACAGATGAAATGATAAAATAAAAATTGATATCATCTGCAAACTCCCCCCTTTTGGGGTGAGCCATCACATTTTATTGTGTTAAGACGCTGTATCTTGTGTACCGTCATTTGTCAATGTCCACATAAGTTCATTTCTTAAGCAGCTTCGGTAGGTTTATTCAGCCCAATTAGTTCCCAGATTGGTCTCCAAATGACAGCATAGTTTATAATCTCCCTTTTCTGTAAGGCCGAAAGCATAGTCGGCCTCCAAACAAAATGTTCGCTACCAAACATTTGGTCGTGACGTCAAAATGATGAGTGACTTCAAACAAAATAACTTCAACACCGATTTGAGGCCAAATAAAATTTTGCGCTAGATTGCACATGTTATTGAATTGCCATATACATTGGACCAAATGTTTGTTAAGCTCAATTCATAGTCGGCCTCCAAACAAAATTTTTCCTACCAAACATTTGGTCGTGACGTAAAAATGACGATTGACTCCAAACAAAATAACTTCAACACCAAGTTGAGACCAAACAAAATTTCGCGCTAGATTGCACACGTTATTTAATTGCCACATACATTGGACCAAATGTTTGCTACCCATTCATACTTTAAATTTGATGTCAAATATTTGGTGACGTCACGACCAAATGTTTGGTAGGGAAAATTTTGTTTGGAGGCTGTTTATGGTTTCGGTCTATCTGTGGAATTGACTTATGATGCTTATATACCGGTAGGTCACATGTAGAATGAGTCGATGGCTGCTGAGTTGTAATATTAATTTTCTTTAGCCAGTTCAGAGAATTTGTCAGAATTTTTTGAAGGCTCCTTTGCTTCAGTCACATTTGAAATGACCAGGCAAAAAGAAACTCACCCGAGTAGTAAAAGTGACTACATTGGCAAAGTCTGTCGAGCATTGGTAGATACTCTTTTAAAATTTCCAGGCTCTCTCATAACTTGGTTGAGCATTGGTCAAGCTTTTTACAAAATTTTATAGCTCAACTCACAACTTGCTTAGTGATTGCAAGTGTCTTGGGAAAGATCATTTTTGAGTAAGATCTGGGCATGCTGGCCAGGGCTCAGTCGGGACTCACGCAAGTATCTGGAAAAAAATTTGAAAAAACTTGTAGCTCTATACCTCCTGAAAGTGTGATGAGTTGTGTGCAAGCTTGGAAATTTTGGAAAAGTATATATTCATGCGATGCTCGGCCGATTAAGCCATTTTGGTACTTGGCCAACTACGACTACGGTATGCTTTTATATGTGACCGAAGCATAGCAATGCTTTCTATAAATATATATACCGAGTTTGCTGGTCTCTTGATCATATATGATGACTTCTGTGACATCCAGGTCCAGTGTTGCCAGTTGGTTCCCCCGGATGATTATATGGTCATATACGTGATAAGAGAATCTATCTGGATCCGCCGTCGAGGTAGCCAAGCCATGAACAACGAGGGGACACGGCTTTCAATCTGAATCACATATTTGACCATGTAATCATCCAGGAACCAACTGGCAACTCTGAACCTGGATGTCACAGAAGTCATCATATGTGATCAAGAGACCAGCAAACTCGATCTCTAAACATCATAGCTCAGTGAGTATAACGGATATGTATTGAGAACTTTATATGTGTACCGCCGCGGCAAAAGGGTCTAGTTGTCGGCTGGTACATGCTGCTCCTTGTAGCATATCTAATGTATGGTATTTGTATACATCAGATATGCTACAATGAGCAACATGTAGGAGTCTACAACTGGACCCTTTTGCCGCGGCGGTACACATATGTTATTCTACTATCCTGATGAACCTTTTCAAGGCATTCTTTAAATGCTTCTTGAGTTGAACTTAAACCAAATTGTCAGCGACAACTTAAGAGGTCAACGAATTGACGGACAGGATAAGATCGATTGACACACTATATTGTGAAATCTGAGAATTACAATGTACAAATTAACTCACAGCATCGCTAGTATATTATGAGACAACAGTGTTAGCAATAAAGCCATCCCTGGTTAAGACAAACTAAATATGTATTTTCTTTTTATTATAAATAACCATATATGCAATAAAAATATACATAAAGGATGAAAACATAGTCGGTCTCCAAACAAAATTTTTGCTACCAAACATTTGGTCGTGACGTCAAAATGACGAGTGACTCCAAATAAAATAACTTCAACACCGAGTTTAGACCAAATAAATTTTTTTCGCTAAATTGCACATGTATTGAATTGCCAGATACATTGCACCAAATGTTTGTTAATGGTTCATACTTTAAATTCAATCGCAAATATTTGGTAACGTCACGACCAAATGTTTGGTAGCGAAAATTTTGTTTGGAAGCCGACTATGTTTTGAGCCTTAGAATCCATTGTACAATATTGACAAACTATTATACAGTATTTACAATATATTTACAATTAGGAATAGTGCTCAACATCATCAAGTGCAAGATTTAATGGAAACCATTCAGCATACAGAAGTTGGAAAAATTTTGATTGCATTATATTGTATTATAGAAATCGACATGCAAATGAACAAAATTCAAATGATGGTAGGCCTAAATTTCATTTCCTTTTTGACGTTTTTTTCTGCAAGATTTAAACAATAAACAAATTGTGTTCTACTCTCTGAAGAAAATTCATGAAGGATGGTTTCTCTTCTTGTGCTTTTGTGAACAATTATTTGCATAATGTCTCACCGTGATACCTAACTGGAGAAATTCTTGACTGTGGAATATCTGAATCTTCACTTTGATCTGATGGTTTATAGATAACTTCAGTTTCATCATCGCAATCATCTTCGTTCCATAAATTATAGAAATCTTTTCTATCCAGTTCAACAATAAAATCAAAAGGGTTTTTATTTTTTTCTTCTTGACTTTGACTCAAGTTATAGAAATCTATTCCATCCAGCATAACTATTATATCCGCCAAAGAATTTGATTTTTGTTCTTCTTTCAGGTGGTTTCTTGGGTATGAGTTGCTGCTAGAAACTTGTTGATCTGACCGAAGCATGCCATATGATGGCACAACAGTTTTTTCATTCAATTCTTTAGTCTGTAATTGATCAAAAGTTTCCTGTTGAAAGAAATTCGGCTCGTGGGCATGCTGCCAGATATTATTTGCAGCACATTTCTGTAAAAAGGATAAATTGTGTTTTAGTTTAGTCAGTTTACCAATTTTACACATTGCATCATCCCAAAATGAGACATTTAGCACAGGGGACCAATGGCTTAACGTGACTTTGGAACCACTGAGCAATTAGAACTTCCCAGGAAAAGGGAGACGTGGTCCGACCAGGGCTCAAACCCACACCCTCTGTATTATGAGTTTCATGCTCTAACCCCGGGGGGGCACTCAAATTTGAAAGTGGTAGGTATGTCAGGCGCGAAGCGCCGAAATTGGGGTCAGGTGAACTGATTTTCTGTAAAAAATTGACCTATGAAACCGATTTTTGGGGGTCTAGTGAACTGAAATTTTGGCCAAAAATAGCCTCCTGAGCTGAAAATTTTCGCAATTTTTG
>JXSR01S041739.1:6909-18896 GCA_000969725.1 Ophiothrix spiculata | reverse complement strand
ATATAGATATACATAGAAATAAACACACAAGAGTGACACAGACTTGGTTATTTCTCCTAGTTCATCTAGAGAATAGAGAGAATTCTAACTTGTGAAATAGACTAGAAATTAATATCTGGGTATAAATGTTAAAGATATAAAAGAGTAGATTAACATTAGTAATTAAGGGATCACAGGCCCTCGTAACAAAATTTAAGTGGAAAGGTTAAGTCAAAATTGGATTTTACTTCTAAACCATTTTTCTCAATTTTCCAAGTTTGCCAACATTACGTTGTATACTATATTCTAGCTTTTGATGCGTAGTTTTGAAAAAAACCTGTTGTACCTTGTTGCTGTGTTAACTTGACACTGATGTTCTCAAAAACAAAAGAAACCTTGGGTTTTGTATTGTAAGGTTGTATGGGAACAATGCGCACAGTGTCTCTGGATTTTCACTCACTCCCAAATGTCAACTCCCCATATATCAACTCATCACTTAGGCATCCCATAAACAATAATCATCAGTACATTCACGTGTATCTCATTACCAGGAAAACAAACTCCTTTATAGCGGAGTTTGTTGCAAAACCGTGCTCAACAGGGACTACTCCACGTTATAATCCAGCCTGAGACTCGCTGATTATAATTGTCATCGCAGCACAAAAATATATCTCTGGTCTATCAAATTTAAGTCAGCGAGACCTAGATACCGACTGAGAAACTAGGACACTGGCAGTCATGACCTGACTGAGGATTACTGTCAGGTTTTATGAGTTTAAGATGAATCTTCAGTAAGTTTTCATTCTGTGTTTATCATTTACGTCAAACTAGTCAAATAAATTGCCCTTCTGAACTTGATGGCATAAAAGCAATATTGATCATAAAATTGTTTTTCCTTGACATTTTGCTTTGTGCCAGGCTTTTTAATATATTTGCTAATTCCTCCAATACTTCTCACCATCTCAATTCTTTCCTATTCATTTCTATTTCTCATCAATTTCCATCCCTTTTCCTCAACTTGATTTGATTAAAATACAACAACCTTCTATTTACCTTATTTCTTTTTCAGTTTACTGGTTGTATGCAAATGGCAGTTTGGTTTTTTTTTAGATAAACTAGCATTTTCTTTATGAGATTAATGATGCATTTGGAATAGGTATATATTTTTAATCAGTGTATCAGTGGGTTACAGCTGGGTTAAGTCATCATTTTCAAGATGTTTATAATTGGTAAAATATAAACTGCCAATTTGCAGGACTTATGACAAGTAGAGGTGATTTGTTAAAATTTTAAATCTATTCAGTGAGTTTGCATATTAATGTATTTAACAAACTAAAGACTCCAAAAAAAGTATCGCCTCGTCTCGAAAAAATGGCTCGTGCGCCAATACGGTACTCGCAAACGTAATTTGAAGATATTGTGAACAAGCGCTAGAATTTCATCTTTCCTTTGACACCCTATTTTGGATAATTGACTGAGAAACACCAAAGTTATGAACATTTAAAATCCTCGAGGTCAATTTTTAAAAGTTGCTAATTTCATTTTTTGCACTGTACAAACCAGTAGTGCAGACCTAAGGATCAAGATGAGGTGAGTTTGGTCACTAAAGCTCGAGTTTTTTTTTTTCCAAACCATATGTCATTGGATTCTAACCATCATCCATCAAGATATTGTTTTTGGTTTCATCTTATTAATGATGAGAAACAATATAAAACTTCAGATTCAACTGGTAGGCATTATACCAGCCTTAAAAAAAAACATTGCGCGCTGTTATTCGTCCAGTGTGGTCTGGTACCTGTGCCATGTCTTTAATGCCATTAATGACTACCAATTGAATGTTGTTTCTCTCGTTTGATGTCGTTTTTTCATTCTTTATAACAATGAATTAAGGAAAAAATAATGGGGAAAAAAATCCGTATCTTGATCATTGTTGATGGATAATGCTTAGATACCAATGACCGCGTGTTCCAGTGACTAAACTCAGCTCAATATCATCCTTACTCTTGCGTTACTGGTTTGTACAGTGCGAAAAATGAAATTAGCAACTTTTAAAAACTGACCTCGAGGGTTTTAAAATGTCATAACTTCAGTGTTTCTCAGTCAATTATCCAAAATAGGGTGTCAAATTAAAGCTGAAATTCCAACGCTTGTTCACAATATCTTCAAATTACGTTTGTGAGTACCGTATTTGCGCAAGATCCTTTTTTGTGAGACGAGGCGATACTTTTTTGGGAGTCTTTATTATGTAATTTGCTTCAAATGATGTTAATAAATATTATTTATTTTCAACTAAACATGTAGTTTACTTTAAATGAGGTTAACAAATATTTTTTTGTTTTAAAGAGTTAAAACTTTTGGATCTCTTGAATCACAGGTAAAAGTTTATTAAATTTCTATTCCAGAAGTAAACCTGCTGAAGAGAGCTTGACTAACAAACCAAAATTTCATACAGTGCCAGAACCAGGACACATTGGCGCAAAGCAGTGGAAGTACTTCCTCAGAGATAGGGCCAAAATATAGTCCGCCTTCAAACAAAATTTTTCGCTATCAAGCATTTGGTTGTGACGTCACCAAATATTTGCAATCAAATTTAAAGTATAAACAGGGAACAAACATTTTAGGCAATGTATAATGGCAATTCAACACATGAGCAATTAAGCACGAAATATTATTTGGTCTCAACTAGGTGTTGAAGTTATTTATTTGAAATCAATCGTCATTTTGACGTCACAACCAAATGTTTCCCATACATCCACTGATCAATATGATTTATTTATTTACTCTGCCATGAGCTATCCTTTGTAATAGTACTGATATTGAGGTCTATTTATCCAACGATATTCATAAATAATCCACAGACAGGAATCTGTGCCTCATGTCATATTCATGTCAGAATCCACACTCGCAGGAATCTGCACCTCATATGATATTCATGTGAGGATTTAGAGTGATAGATGTTGTGGTTTATGAGGTTAATGTTTGAAAACCAAATCAATCCTACACTCACAGCTTTCTTCTGGCAGTTTGTGTTTGCCTATGTTACTAATAATAATCTGAATTTATATTGCATCCTTCGTTGGCCATAACATAGACTTGAATATTGATATTTTGACCAATTTTATGAAATCTGGTGCATTAGTTTAATGAATTTCCATTCTCTATGATTCAAATAGGATGTATTCATTAATAAATATGCAATGTAAAGTATCTCAAAAGAAAAAAATCATAACATGATCATGAATTTAAAAAACATCTTGGAGCCCTGTTAAAGATAAGCTTCCTTTAGCTTACTTGGTACCACGAATCAAGTTGGGTTTCCTTGGCAAAAGCCTAAACAAGGTGAAGGTGATCAAGCGCAGAAAAGGTCCACCTCAATCATTCTTCCACTAGGAACATCACAATATCAACCTAATACACACACGCTGATGTCTGGAAATGATGCCAGGTTGTGGAACAACTTGCCCTTAAACATTGAGGCAGCCAAATTATGATGTAATCAAAATCACTTCATACCTGTGTTGGTAAAAAATGATGGAAATTGTAAAACATTGTATCACAACACCAGAAGTAGAAAACATACTTCACAATTTTCAAACAAGATCCTTCTATTTTCATCAGCGAGATGAGACTGACTCAGATCATGACCTTTGGGTACTTGACCATGAGAACAGTCTCATAGACTCCCGGAAGTTTTGTGTTGGCCACCGTCTCGGTTTTAGCATTGGTTGGTCCAGTCAGATGAATGCTCCCTCCTTAAACTTCCTGGAGTCTGTGAGACTGTTCTCAGTTCAAATACACAAAGGTGCCGATCTGAGTCAGTCTCAACACTCTGATAAAAAAATGAAGGATCTCGTTTGAAAATTCAGAGGTATGTTTCACTTCTGGTTTTGTGATAAACTGTTTTACAATTTCCATCAAAATGATTTCATGTAGACAAACTGAAATTTGAGATAACTGTTGACATCAACATCTCCTAAAATACACACTGTACTTATTTGCAACATGAAACACCACTTCCCTCTTTTTCATATAACTTGACATCCTTTCTCAAGGCCCCTGCACGTGACTTCTATTAAGTTTTGATGAAAAGAAAAGTGGGTCTCCAAATTGCTAGTTTATATAAGTCTCAGTAAGCTATGTCATTTGTGTCATACAGCACTAAACAATATTATCTAGAACTTCCCCAAGGCAGTCCTACTCCACTACTTCTGTCACAACTATACTCTGTTTACAAAGTTGTCACCACTTATTCCTAGCCTGTGGCGCAATATGGATTTGACTCCTATTGGGTCCAATGTGATTAGAAAGACAAAACTGCAGGCACTGGCAGGTGGTTACTAAAACTGAAAATGCAATGAGACAGTAACATCCGGCTGTAGCACAGACAGTGACAAAGTAACCTCGCACTACTTGAAGTTGACCAACAACAGCTATGACCCATTTTTGGAAGATATAAGTGGTTCAAACCTTGCTAGTTCACACTATCTGTTATCTTAAGAAAAAATCTTCAATTTGGTTTCAAATCTAATTCTGTCGCCACACTATGGGTCTGATATCGCAGATGGTGTCAGTGCGTCACAGTATTTGTAACAAAGGTTGTTGTAGAGATGTTGTTTTATCCTAGATAGTCTAACATATTGCATAAGTGAAGGAGGTGTGTGAAATAGTCTAGTTTTTGTCAGCTGCATGATTTGAAACTTTGAATATGTCCCAGTTAATAAAATAAAAAAGCATTAAAAACTGTGTTACATCAGGATTAGCTTTTGGAATTCAACACAGGAAAGCTTTTTGTTAGGAAGAGTTTGCAAATAGAGCATGAATTGTGCAATATAATTTTCAATTTTTGGTGAGTAAAATTAATAAGAAAACAGAATTGCATTAGAATCTATTTATTTATTGCAAAATTTGTTTGATGCATTTTCAATGTATCTCATTATTTTACAAGCCGGATCTGATTCTGTCGACAGGGTATATGTTGTGATTATTGTCAACTCATCGCATTACAGTATTTAAACATTTTGAATGTTTTTGGCAATGCTTTTTAATCATAGATAGATTAACATGTTATATATTGATGACTTTTAAGTTGCATTAATGTGTTATTCAAAATGAAATTTCATAAATTTCAACTGTGAACTATGTATTGAAGATGATTTTGAGAAAAAAACATTTGAGCTATCTACTGAAGATGGTTTTGAAAAGAGTATTTGAGATTGATGAAGATGGTTTTGGAAAGACTAATTGAGCTATCTACTAAGAGATGGTTTTGAAAATATTGATTGAGCAATCAACTGAAGATGATTTTGTCAATGTAAATTTGAGTAAGATTAATTTCAGTTATCTATTAAAGTTTATATTGACAATTAATGTGAACTTTGAGCCATCTACTGAAATGAATCCAAGAAGATAAATTTTGAGCAATCTACTTAAGAATTACAGCAATAAAAACATGCCAAAACAGTCAGAAATCATTGATACGACCCCTTGAATTCTTATCCTAACACGCTCTAATACAAATGATATTTTATGGATGACACAGTTTACTTTTAAAAATCACTGAATTTCATAGAAATGAAAATAAACATCACATTTGTTTTCAATGCCTTTGGGAGAAATATAAATATATAGAAATAAACACACAAGAGTGACACAGAGTTGGCCTATTTCTCCTCACCGAAATAATTGTATTTCATCTAGAAAGTAGAAGGATTTTTTAACTTGTGAAATAGACTAGAAATTATTGTCTGGGTCTCCATGGTTCAAGATATAAAAGTAGAGTGACATTAAGATTAAAGGTAGATATTCCGATCTAGTGAGAAATTACACTTGTACTTTTTTTCATATTGGATTGAAAGATCATCACCTGCAGAGAGCAAATATGAAATTTGATGTGCATTATCTTGAGCCAAATTGATACTGCAGGCAAAACATTGCCTGAGAATGAGATACTTATTTTTGTTAACAAAATTATACAGTAATTCACCACTATTTTGACAATATTCTACAAACAAAAATATAATATTAGCATGTAAATTTGCAAGGGTAATAAAAAAAATATGGGCTTCCTATAGTGGTATCAAAATCTCCAATTTGATTTTGGAAAGTGGTGGTTGCAGGTTCTTAAAACAAAATTTAAGAGGAAAGGTTGAGTAAAAACGGGCTACTACTACTTCCAAGGCATTTTTCTTGTCACTCTGGGCCCATATTCATAAAACACTGGTAACTCTTGTCTACCCTTCAAATTTTGACAGGTATACAATAGGTTAGCAGCTATAACTAGAGTTAGGGGTGTTTCATGAATTTGGGCCCTGGTAACTTACTTTGGCACTAATGTTCTCAAAAACAAAACAAGCCTTGTGTTTTGTATTGTAAGAATGTATGAGAACCATACGCACAGTGTCTCTGGATTTTCACTCGCTCCCAAATTTGTATTCTTCTTCTTCAAGTTAGTACATCTCTCCTGTTGGAGTATAGTTACACTTGGAAAGGATTATAGGATCAATTTACACAATATCTCTGGATTTTCACTCACTCCAAAATTTCAACTCCCCATATGGCAACTCATCACTTAGACATTCGCTAAACAAAATAATCAATACATTAAAGTGTACTGTATAAGTGGTATTTTTCGCGCTACATTTATTTTCGCACAAAAATGAGATTAGCGCGGAAATAAATGTTCCGTGAAAATTAATGTTGATTTGTTGCAAATGGAATTCTATACTCGGACAATGTTCATATGCGCGAAAATAAAAACGCGCGAAATGGTCCAAAATTGGCTGAGGGCGAAAATTACTGAGCGCGGAAATATTGGCGTTTACAGTATCTCATTACCAGGAAAACAAACTCCTTTATAGTGGAGTTTGTTGCAAAACAGTGCTCATCAGGGACTACTCCAAGTTATAATCCAGCCTGAGACTCACTGATTATAATTGTCATCACAGCACAAAAATATAGCTCTGGTCTAACAAATTTAAGTCAGGAGACCTAGATACCAACTGAGAAACTAGAACACTGGCAGTCATGACCCCAACTGAGGATTACTGTCAGGTTTTATGAGTTTAAGATGAATCTTCAGTAAGTTTTCATTCTGTGTTTATCGTTTACGTCAAACCAGTCAAATAAATGATTATCAAATTGGTTTTCCTTGACATTTTGCTTTGTGCGAGGCTTTTTAATATATTTTCTAATTCTGCCACATCTTTTTCACTATCTATCATTTCTCATCCACTTCTATTTTTCAGCAAATGTCATCCTATTTCAAGAATTTCATTACAATTGAACAGTCTTCTATATACCTTGTTTGTTTCCAGTTTGTTGGTTGTATGCCAAGGAGCAGTTTGGGTTTTTAAAGATAAACTAGCATTTTCTTTATGAGATTCATGGTGAATTTGGAATAGATATATTTCTGATCAGTGTGTCAATGGGTTGATTCATCATTTTCAAGATGTTTATAAAATTATGAAGTGCCACTTTGCAGGTAGAGGTGGTTTGCTAAAATTTTAAATCTATTGAGTGAGATGCATGTGAATGTATTAACAAACTATTGTGTAATTTGCTTCAAATAATGTTAATTTGAATTTGTATTTTTTACTAAATATGTAGTTTACTTTAAATGAGGTTAACAAATATTTTTTGGTTTAAAGAGTTAAAACTTTTGGATCTCTTGAATCACAGGTGAAAGTTCATTAAATTTCTATTCCAGAAATAGACCTGCTGAAGAGAGCTTGACTAAGAAACCAAAATGTCATACAGTGCCAGAACCAAGAATCAAACCCAGGACTCATTGGCGCAAAGCAGTGATAGTATATCCCAAGAGATAGGAACAAAACATAGTCGACCTTCAAACAAATTTTCGCTACCAAACATTTGGTTATGACGTCACCAAATATTTGCGATCAAATTTATTTAGTCTCAATTCGGTGTTGAAGTCATTTTATTTGAAATTAATCGTCATTTTGACGTCACGGCCAATTGTTTGGTAGCGAAAATTTTGTTTGAAGGCCGACTATGTTTTGGCCCTATCTCTTGACCCATACACCCACTGATCAATATGATTTATTTATTTACTCCGCCATGAGCTATCCTATGTCATAGTACTGATATTGAGGTCTATTTCATAAGTAATCCACTGACAGGAATCTGTGCCTCATGTCATATTCATGTCAGAATCCACACTCGCAGGAATCTGTGCCTCATATGATATTCATGTCAGGATTTAGAATGATAGATGTTGTATCTTATGAGGTTAATGTTTGAAAACCCAATCAATCCTACACTCAGAGCTTTCTTCTGGCAATTTGTGTTTGCATATGTTACTAATAATGATCTGAATTTATATTGCATCCTTCGTTGGCCATAATATTGACATTTTGGCCAATTTTACGAAATCTGGTGCATTAGTTTAGTGAATTGCTATTTTCTTTTCTATGATTCTTCAAATAGGAGATATTCATTAGTAAATATGCAACATATCTCAAAAGAAGAAAATCTTAATGTGATCTTGAAGTGCAGAAAAGACCCACATCAAACATCCTTCCTCTACATGTAGGAACATCACAATATCCAAATAGTACTCCCTCCTGTCTGGAAATGGTGCCCAGGTTGTGGAACAACTTGCCCTTAAACATTCAGGTAGCCAAAATTATGATTTAAACAACTCACTTCATACCTTCATGAATGTTCATCTGTGTTGGTAAAACATGATGGAAATAGTAAAACATTTTATCACAACACCAGAAGTGAGAAACATACCTCAGAATTTTCAAACAAGATCCTTGATTTCTCATTAGGGAGATGAGACTGAATCAGATTGTCACCTCTGGGTACTTGACCATGAGAACAGTCTCATAGACTCCCGGAAGTTTGTGTTGATCACCATCTCTGTTTAGCGTTGGTTGGTCCAGTCAGATGAATGCTCCCTTCTTAAACTTTCAGGAGTCTATGAGCCTGTTCTCAGGTCAAGTTCACAAAGGTCACGATGTAAGGGGTCTGTCTCATCTCGCTGATTAAAAATGAAGGATTCCTTTTGAAAATTCCGAGGTATGTTTTCACTTCTGGTGTTGTGATAAACTGTTTTAAAATTTCCATCAAAATTACTTCATGTAGAAAACTTAAATTTGTGATAACTGTTGACATAAACATCTCCTAAAATACATGCTGTGCTTATTTGCAATATGAAACACCACGTAAGCCTCTTTTTCATATAATTTAACATACAAAAAATATTAAAAAATAGTTGCCAAAAGATTAAATCATAGTAAATATATGTTTTTCAAAAGTAGAGTAATTACTCTACAACATGCTTTTTGTCCTGTTTCATTTTACAACTCCAGTCCAAGGATATGGAGAATTTAAAAAGCCCTTAAAATCAACTTTGGTCCGATTTGTAAGTTCAGACTTCCAGCTAAACAAATGCAAACTTGCAATGAAGAGAATTCTGCAAGCAACCGGAGCAGAATCAATCCAAACCAATCTTACCTGACCTGTACCTAAGATTAAGTGTTATTTTAAGTTTAGTTTTAACTAAAATAGGTCAAAATGTTCAATTAAAGTACGGATCTTCTTGATACTCTAATATTCCTTGACTCTGTTACTTCTGGTGCGTAAATTGGGTAGTTAAGGATACAATTTCTACCAAAAGAGTCGAAAAAAAGGATCCTAATGAAAGATGTCAACCAATAATAAGTCTTTAACCGAAATCACTGAAGAAAAATAAAGACAAAGGATTTTAAGACCTAATGATTCATCTGGCCCATCAAGGGGACGCAACAGGTTGACTAAACCAGACGCAACAACCTGCTTAATATCAGCAGATCATCATTAAATTGAGTCCTTATGTCATGAAATGGGTTCAATGGATGCTTCTCCTAATCATGCAATTTTTTTAGCAATTTCCATTCAACATGTGCCCAATAAACTTTACAGATTAACAAATCAGACCATCAAGATTTTTCTGGTCTTTACAAAATGTGATATAACCTTTGATTCAGAGATCCAAATTAAACAAAACAAAAATCCTGTAAAAGCCAATGGTCTACTCTATTATTTTATTGTAACGTTTGCTCATATTTGGTCTCTGTTCTCTCAAAATAAAAGTTCCAAGTTCATTGCATTTTTATTGGGACACCCTGTATCTATTATCTTAAGAAAAAAATCTTCAATTTGGTTTCAAATCTAATTCTGTCGTCAGACTATATGGGTCTTATATCGCAGATGGTGTCAGTGCATCACAGTATTTGTAATGAAGGTTGAGTTAGAGATGTTGTTTATCCTAGATAGTCTCACATGTTACGTAAGTTAAGGAGGTGTTTAGCATAGTCTAGGTTTGGTCAGCTTGGTGATTTTAAACTTTGCATGTATTTTCATATCTCCAGAAGATTATTTTAACAAGATTAATTAGAAACTATCTACTTAAGATGATTTTCACAAGTAGTAATATGTCAGTATCATCCCCAATGAAAAACACAATTGGCAATCTTGACAAAGAAAAACAAATTTTGAGTTCCCTTCATATGGCCAAACACAAACCTGTGATTACTGTTGACTTTAACATTTCCTAAACTACATCTATCACTTACATGAAATATGAAACACCACTTAAGCCTCTTTTTCATATATGTTGACATACTTTCTCAAGGCCCCTGCATGTGACTTCTATTAAGTTTTGATGAAAAGAAAAGTGGGTCTCCAAATTGCTAGTTTATATAAGTCTCAGTCAGCTATGTCATTTGTGTCATACAGCACTAAACAATATTATCTAGAACTTCCCCAAGGCTATCCTACTCCCCTACTTCTGTCACAGCTATATTCTACTTACAAAGTTGTCACCACTTATTCCTAGCCTGTGGCGCAATATGGATTTGACTCCTATTGGGTCCAATGTGATTAGAAAGACAAAACTCTAGGCACTGGCAGGTGGTTACTAAAACTAAAACACAATGAGACTGTAACATTCGGCTGTAGCACAGACAGTGACGAAGTAATCTCACACTACTTGTAGTTGACCAACAACAGCTATGACCCATTTTTGGAAGATATAAGTGGTTCAAACCTTGCTGGTTCACACTATCTATTATCTTTAGAAAAATCTTCAATTTTGTTTCAAATCTAATTCTGTTGTCAGACTATGGGTCTGATATCACGGATGGTGTCAGTGCGTCACAGTATTTGTAACAAGGTTGTTGTATAGATGTTGTTTTATCCTAGATAGTCTCACATGTTGCATAAGTTAAGGAGGTGTATGAAATAGTCTAGTTTTTGTCAGCCTGGTGATTTGAAACTTTGCATGTATTTTCAGCCTGTTGAAATAAGAAAACATCAGAAAGGTTAGCTTTTCAGGGAAGTGTGAAATTCAAAACAGAAAAGTAACCTGTTGTTGTGGTTCTTAAGACTGATCCAAAAAATTGTGCACTTACGTGACGTTTTGACAACAAGCTGTTGTCTTATTCATCACTTGTTTTGATTGTGACTTCTCCTGGTAACTGACGACGCTTGTCCAGTGTTGCCATTTCGGGCATTGCCAGTTGATTTCTTGAAATTTCCAGGAGTCAAAAATTGATCATAAAGGTGAGATAATTGATATTGTCCTTCGTCTCTGTTCAAAGTAGCGCCCCCTCGCTTTCTGATTCCTGAAAAGTGCACAATTTTTGGATCAGTCTTAAGAACCACAATAACATAAAAAATACTGATCCTGATTAATCTCTTCAATTAAGAAAAGTAACCTTTTTCAAGTTTGTTCCATCTCCTTAAGCAATCTCTTCAAGTTTGTTTTATCTCTTGAGCTATCTCATGAAGAAAGCTATCTTCTTTAGATTATTTTAACAGCATTAATTTCAAACTATCCACTGAAACTGATTTTGGCAAGATTATTTTTGAGCTATCTATACTGAAGATGATTTTGGCAAGATTATTTTTGAGCTATCCACTGAGGATGATTTTAGCATGATTATTTTTGAGCTATCCACTGAGGATGATTTTAGCATGATTATTTTTGAGCTATCCACTGA
>JXSR01S041738.1:0-13234 GCA_000969725.1 Ophiothrix spiculata | reverse complement strand
TTTCCCTGCCAGGCTGAAGAAAAACAAAACTTGTCCTAACCCAAACTTCCTGCTCCCCCCCTTGAAGTCTAATGGTGCGTCCCTTAGTTCAATTTCACCAAATGGACCTGCCGTTTTTCATTTGACAAAGTGTTTCAAATATACAGCGGCTTTGTGGTAAACAAACAACCCAGCTCTGCATGAACGTTACCCACTCGAGTTTCGAGTTTCAATTTCGAATTTGGAGTTTCGTTTTTTTAATTTTCGAGTTTCGAGTTTCGTTTTCCTAGTTTCGAGTTTTATTTTCGAGTTTCGAGTTTCATTTTCGAGTTTCGAGTTTCATTTTTCGAGTTTCGAGTTTCAATTTTCGAGTTTCGTATTTCGAGTCTCGTATTACGAGTTTTGAGTTTCATTGTTAAGCGTGACTTTAAGAGTAAAAAGTCATGCAAATAACTTTAAGCTAAAATTTGGTGGAATTAAAAGCTTATTTACTAAACTAGAAATTGTTCATCAGTTTTTCGAGTTTCAAAACTCGAAAATTGTCCAATTTTGCGTTACGCATGTATCTTATGGTAATTGAGATTAAATTATCGGAAAATGTATCTATGAATAATGTACACTACTCTTATTCAAGTTTTGATACACACTGATTCCACTCACAACACCTGACTTCCCCTCAAGGGTATGCGTCTTATTCTGAAAAGTAAAATAAATACCAATATACTGAAGAAAAAAACCGCTTTAGTATATTTCGTTTAATTTCTTATGTGTGATTTTAAGAGTAAAAAGTCATGCGATTAACTTAAAAGAGGCTTGTTCCGATTTTTCAAAATTTTGTTTCCAATATCATATGCAAGATGACCACTAAAGAAGTCAAAGTTTCAAATTTCATCTGAATCGGTCAAACCATTTTGATTTTTTGGGAAATTTGGTATTTCAGAGCTGCCTATACGTTACTGTATTAAATTAACAATGGTTACCATAATTAATTAAACACATTTTCATACATATCTCCAAAACAGAACAGAACTTAGCCGTGAAATTTCACACGGGTTATGAAAAAATTATGTGCAATATTTTGGTACCAAAACCTCAAAAAGTTTGAAAAAAAGTTGAAGCAATTGGACCATGCTCCTTTAAGCCAAAATTTGGTGGAATTAAAAGCTTATTTACTAAACTCGAATTTGGTAATTTTTCGAGTTTCAAAACTCGAACATTGTCAAATTTTCGAGTTACGCATGTATCTTATGGTAATTGAGATTGAATTACCGAAAAATGTATCTATAAATAATTTACACTACTCTTAGGGACGCACCATTAGATATCTGAGGGGGGGGGGAGGAAGTTGGGTTCGGGGGGGAATTTTTTTTTTACGCGCCCCATGGGGCGCGATTTTTTTTTTGGTCAATTACCTGTTTTTTTCCCCATTCCATGTTCAGGGGGGAATTTTTTTTTCTTCTACCTTTGGAGGGGGAATTTTTTTTTCCGAAAACTTCCTACCCCCCCTCAGATATCTAATGGTGCGCCCCTTATTCAAGTTTGGATACACACTGATTCCACTCATAACACCTGACTCCCCCTCAAGGATATGCGTCTTATTCTGAAAAGTAAAATAAATACCAATATACTGAAAAAAAACCCGGTTTAATATATTCCGTTTAATTTCTTATGTGTGATTTCAAGAGAAGAACGTCATGCAAATAACTTTAAGCCAAAATTTGGTGGAATTAAAAGCTCATTTACTAAACTCGAATTTGGTCATTTTTCGAGTTTCAAAACTCGAACATTGTCCAATTTCAAGTAACGCGTGTATCTTATGGTGATTAAGACTGAATTACGTAAAAATGTATCAATAAATGATTTACACTACTCTTATTCAAGTTTGGATACACACTGATTCCACTCATAACACCTGACTCCCCCTAAATGGTACGTGTTTCATTCTGAAAAGTAAAATAAATACCAATTTACTGAAAAAAAAAAAAACCGCTTTGTTCAACTTTACAATAAGATACATGCGTAACTCTAAATTAGACAATTTTCGAGTTTTGAAACTCGAAAAATTACCAATTTAAAGTTTAATAAATAAGCTTTTAATTCCACCAAATTTTGGCTTAAAGTTATTTGCATGACGTTCTTCTCTTGAAATCACACATAAATTAAACGGAATATACTAAAGCGTTTTTTTTTTCTTTTAGTAAATTGGTATTTATTTTACTTTTCAGAATGAAACACGCAACCTTCAGGGGGAGTCAGGTGTTGTGAGTGGAATCAGTGTGTATCCAAACTTGAATAAGAGTAGTGTAAATCATTTATTGATACATTTTCCGATAATTCAATCTCAATTACCATAAGATACTTGCGTAACTCGAAATTTGACAATTTTCGAGTTTTGAAACTCGAAAAATGACCAAATTCGAGTTTAGTAAATAAGCTTTTAATTCCACTAAATTTTGGCTTAAAGTTAATGGCATGACTTTCTACTCTTAAAATCACACACACGAAATTAAACGGAATATACTAAAGCGGTTTTTTCCCTTTCAGTAAATTGGTATTTATTTTACTTTTCAGAATGAAACACGTACCCTTAAGGGGGAGTCAGGTGTTATGAGTGGAATCAGTGTGTATCCAAACTTGAATTAAAGTAGTGTAAATCATTTATTGATACATTTTTAGGTAATTCAATCTCAATTACCATAAGATACTTGCGTAACTCGAAATTGGACAATTTTCGAGTTTTGAAACTCGAAAAATGAACAATTTCGAGTTTAGTTATAAGCTTTTAATTCCAAAAAATTTTGTCTTGAAGTTATTTGCATGACTTTCTACTCTGAAAATCACACGTACGAAATTAAACGGAATAAACTAAAGCGTTTTTTTCCCTTTCAGTAAATTGGTATTTGTTTTACTTTTCAGAATGAGACGCGTACCCTTGAGGGGGAATTAGGTGTTGTCAGGGGAATCAGTGTGTATCCAAACTTGAATTAAAGTAGTGTACATTATTTATAGATACATTTTTCGGTAATTCAATCTCAATTACCATTAGATACATGCGTAACTCGAAATTTGACAATTTTCGAGTTTTGAAACTCAAAAAATTACCAAATTCGAGATTAGTAAATAAGCTTTTTATTCCACCAAATTGTGGCTTAAAGTTCTTTGCATGACTTTTCACTCTTAAAGTCACGCTTAAGAAATTAAACGGAATATACTAAAGCGTTTTTTTTTTCTTTCAGTAAATTGTTATTTATTTTACTTTTCAGAATGAAACACGTACCCTTAAGGGGGAGTCAGGTGTTGTGAGTGGAATCAGTGTGTATCCAAACTTGAATAAGAGTAGTGTAAATTATTTTTAGATACATTTTTCGGTAATTCAATCTCAATTACCATAGGATACATGCGTAACTCGTTTTGTTTGAAACTCGAAAAATGACCACATTCGAGTTTAGTAAATAAACTTTTAATTCCACCAAATTTTGGCTTGAAGTTATTTGCATGACTTTCTACTCTTAGAATCACACGTACGAAATTAAACGGAATATACTAAAGCGGGTGTTTTTTCCAGTAACTTGGTATTTATCTTTCTTTTCAGAATGAGACGCGTACCCTTGAGGGGGAATTAGGTGTTGTGAGTGGAATCAGCGTGTATCCAAACTTGAATTAAAGTAGTGTAAATTATTTATAGATACATTTTCCGATAATTCAATCTCAATTACCATAAGATACATGCATAACTCGAAATTTGACAATTTTCGAGTTTTGAAACTCAAAAAATGACCAATTTCGAGTTTAGTAAATAAGCTTTTAATTCCACCAAATTTCGGCTTAAAGTTATTTGCATGACGGTCTTCTCTTGAAATCACACGTAAGAAATTTAACGGAATATATTAAACCGTGTTTTTTTCTTTCAGTAAATTGGTATTTATTATACTTTTCAGAATGAAACACCGTGACGTACCCTTATTGGGGAGTGGGGTGTTATGAGTGGAATCAGTGTGAATCCGAACTTGAATTAAAGTAGTGTAAATTATTCATAGATACATTTTCCGATAATTTAATCTCAATTACCATAAGATACATGCGTACCTCGAAATATGACCAATTTCCATATTTCAAGTTTTGAGACTCGAGAATCGAAAAATGAAACATTTCGAGTATTTTAACTTGAAACTCGAACAGTGAAACTCAAAACTCGAAATACGAAACTCGAGACTCGAAATACGAAAAACGAAACTCGAAAATTGAAGCTCGGAACTCGAAATTTTAAACTCGAAACTCGAAATTTTAGACTCGAAACTCGAAAGTGAAAATCGAAACTTGAAAAATGAAACTTGAAACTCGAAACTCGATAATTAGCAACACACCTTACGATTTATGTACCAATTAAGCGGACACCACTGTTTGATGGGTTCATTTAATAATTTTTCGACAAAAATGCACTGTTATAATAAATTCAAGCCCTTTAAGTGTTTAAATTAGTTCTGGAATTAGGTGTTGAGCTGTAATATTTGTTTCCATTATTTAATTTCACATTTTATCTCAAAAAATGCTCATTTTAGATCAAAAAACATCCTTTTTAGCTTATATTTTGAAATTTCATTATTGTTCAAATTTGTTTTGGGTCTCCTTTACCTTATCCATGTGTCAAATGTCAAGACTAAAGGGTCATAGATTCTTAAAACCTGGAAACTTGATTTATGGAAATAGCGCCACCAATAATGTGCCTTTAGCATTAAATGGCTATATATTATTAGTGATCAAACAGTGGTGCGGACGTATGCAAGACTCGTATACCGGAATAATAGTTGTGGAGTGGGTTTAACCAATTGGATTTGAAAGTTCTACGACAATGCAACATCTAGTACAGCTTCGATAACTCGTTAACGCTGTCATCGGGGAATTTACGAACTCGTTGTACCATTTAGTTTTGCTATTGGTTTTACGATGTTTAAAATTCCCGCTGTTCCCATCACATGACGACACATTTTTCAGCACACGAGAACTGTCGTGTCACCCTGTGCTGTGCTGTGCTATGGCGGGTTGGAGATAGGAGTTGAAAATAGTGGCAATGGCAGGTAATATTATACAAATATTTACCGGAAGTGAGGGCAATTGCTTCGGTGTCGGGCAATAGTAGGCCCACGCTCTCCAGTCACCGAGGGTAGATATTTTGCACAATTGCTAGAATAAAGAGCAGTAAATATTTGTTTTATATACCGTATAAAAATATTCTTGTCATTTGATAACTTGCGTAAACTCACTAGATAAAAGTGCATAGGCCTACTGAGTTAAGCTTATCGTGCATGCTTAGCCTAGCCTAGGCCTAGCTCTCGCCAAATGCAAGCAGCGCTTGAGGATTTCCGACAGCTGGGTAAAAAGCACTATATCATGCAGTCAATTCATCGATCAATTGTTTGAACTCATCCATCTGGTCAATTTTGTTAATTTCATGAAACTACGCTACAGAACGTATAAACAAACCTTCTCGGGCGTTATGTTTGTAAAAAAGCTGATATCGCCCTGCGGTGATGTCACGCCAGGGCAATATCACATTTTTATTGAAAAAAAAAATGCCCGGCTATGATGTCAAGCAGGAAATAAATCAAATATTTTTGACAGTCTAATGCAGTGTCAACCAATCAAATGACAAGAATGTTTTCATGCGGTATATAATTCAAGTTATATTTGTTTTGGAGTGAGCACTGGATGGTGCTGTTGTTGTGGTGTGTAGAATCGTAATCGCATGAAGTGTCATTCATGGGTGCATTGTGTGTAGGCTAAGCTTAAGCTTCTCTCGTAGACTGTATTCGTAGACTGTGGGGCAAATACAGTCTACGAGAGAAGAAGCTTATATTCAGTGTGTTCGTGAATGACATTTCTAGTATGTGATCACAATTTTGCACACCACAACAATGACACTGTCCAGTGCTCATTTTGGAACAGCTATATATCTTGAAATTTTGCCTGGTTGCCATTATTTCAGTTTCCTGTTGTCTGATCGTGCCCCAGGCATCGTACATCACATTTGTACAAGTGATTCGTTGCGCCAGTCAAACGGTTCTGAACTTTGTTGAGCCTGTCGAACTAACCAATATTAGTAGGAGGAGACATCGTTTTTACGATCCTATAGGTTAGTATGGCAGGTTTGAAATTCGTAAAATCCATGCTGTACTAATCATTTCGTTGGTAAAGCACGTTAGTTCAGCATGCCTAACCAATATATAACATCGCTTGTCATGCTGTACAAATCATTGATTAGTAGAACGAGACATCGTTTTTACTAACTTTTTTTAGTAGAACTTACGACATAATGTTTTCAGTGCAGGTAAGGTAATAGAAAAAAATGACAAATTCAGTAATTGCACTTACACCCGCAAACACTATAAGTACTTTTTATTGCAAATATAAGGTTGAAAAAGAAGGAGAAAAAAGAGAATTGTGTCTTAAGGAGTGATTTAAAGACAATTGTAAAATCTAATTGAAATGGGAAAAAAGAAAGAAAAAAAGAAAAGAAGTTGAACAGGAACGGTGCTAGTACTCTGCACTTACCGACCAACACGACAAACTACGGCGAAATTGAGTAACTTAAAGACTTGTATATATATTGCGCAAGACAACTCACACCAAATTATACACTGAAAACATTATGTCGTAAGTTCTACAAAATAAAAGTTAGTAAAAACGATGTCTCGTTCTACTAATCACTGATTTGTAGGCATGACAAGCGATGCTATATATTGGTTAGGCATGCTGAACTAACGTGCTTTACTGATCAGCGACATTATTAGTAAAAAACGGCATGGATTTTACGAATTTCAAACCTGCCGTACTAACCTATAGGATCGTAAAAAACGATATCTCATCCTACTAATATTGGTTAGTTCGACAGGCTCAACAAAGTTCAGAACTCGTTTGACTGGGGGAACGAATCAGTTGTACAAATGTGATGCACGATGTTTGGGGCACGATCAGACAACAGGAAACTGAAATAATGGGAAATAGGCAATATTTCAAGTCATCTGTTCCAAAATGAGCACTAGACAGTGCCATTGTTGTGGTGTGCAAAATCGTGATCGCATAAAATGCCATTCACGAACACACTGAATGTAAGCTTAAGCTTCTCTCGTAGACTGTATTTGCCCCACAGTCTACGAGAGAAGCTGAAGCTTACACACAATGCACCCATGAATGACACTTCATGCGATCACGTTTCTACACACTAAAACAACAGCACCACCCAGTGCTTACTCCAAAACAAATATAACTTTAAATATTACCTGTTATTGTCAATATTTCCAACTCCTATCTCCAACCCGCCACGACAGTTATCGTGTGCTGAAAAATGTGTCGTCGTGTCAAAGCAACAGCGGGAATTTTTAACATCGTAAAACCACTAGTAAAACCAAATGGTAAAATGAGTTCGTAAGTTCACGATGACAGCGTTTACGAGTTATCGAAGCTGTACTAGATGTTGCATTGTCGTAAACTTCCAAATCAAATTGGTAGAGCCCACTCCACAACTATTATTCCTGTAATACAAGTCTTGCATACGTCCGCTTTGGTACGTAAATCGTAAAATCGTAGTAAAAAACTGATAGGACAGGCTCAACAAGTGTATTTTACTAATTTAAATTAGTAAAGCACGTCAAAAAACAAGCTTTTGTTTTTAGTGTTCCAATAATTGAATATCAAATTTGGGGGCACAATCCTTCAATTATTGTAATATTTATATAATGCTATTCAAAAAATATGGGCTGATTAGGAAACTTTTGAAGAAAATCCAAGCAAAATTGGTTTGCCAACAGGCGCACATGCACTGAAAACATTATGTCGTAAGTTCTACTACATAAAAGTTAGTAAAAACGATGTCTCGTTCTACTAATAAATGATTTGTACGGCATGACAAACGATGTTATATTTTGGTTAGGCATGCTGAACTTACGTGCTTTACCAACGAAATGAATAGTACGGCATTGACTTTACGAATTTCAAACCTGCCGTACTAACCTATAGGATCTTAAAAACGATGTCTCATCCTACTAATATTGGGTCATGTATTATATATTATTGGGTAACCTAATAAAGCGGTGCAGTAACAAATTCCTTAACTGCACTATGTTTTTCATGCCGTAATTCCCTTATTTTCTGCCATACATTAGACAATTTGGTCTCATATGATAGAGGAATAAATATATTTTAATAAAATGAAAACTGTATGTGTTTAGCTAATTTGGTTTTTAATTGGGATTAATTAATATGTTAATTAATCAAAGCGTTGGAGGATGAGGAGCCGGAGGATGAGGAGCTCTTAATTCAAATAATTGGGCGCTTTTCCTACAAACTTGCTTAGAATTTCATAAGATTTGGACACAAGGATACCAAGCTAAGGGTACACATGTGACATACAAATTAATAGAATTGAAAGCGATCTGGGTCATTTGGGGTCAAAAAACCTCTATGGTCGAGATATATACAAGTGGTTGCAAAATCTGTCACTATTCCCACATACTTTCACAAATTTTCATAAGACTTGGTCACTAGGATACCCCATAGGGGTTGACATTTGACATGACCAATTGGGAGGAAAGTATTTTAGGGGTCATTTTGGGTTATTATTTGTTTTAAGTGTAATCACCCTGAATAAGCAATTGGATAATTACTGAAAAACTAAAAAGAGGTTTATCTGGAAGATATTGGATGGTACTTGTGATTTTGTAGTTATATCGATTATATGTCCATTTTTTCCTTTCAAGAATATATATACTTGTCCTTTCCTAGAGTGAATAGTTTTAAAGTTTTGGTAATGCAAAGGGGAACTCTTGGTTTTGCCCATTTTCTGTGTGTTACCGAAAAGTAACCCAACTTACGGCACATGACCATTGGTTAGTTGGACAGGCTCAACAAAGTCCAGAACTCGTTTGACTGGAGGAACACCGATGACAGCGTTTACGAGTAATCGAAGCTGTACTAGATGTTGCATTATCGTAGAGCTTCCAAATCCAATTGGTAGAGCCCACTCCACAACTATTATTCCTGTAATACGAGTCTTGCATTCGTCCGCTTTGGTACTTACATCGTAAAACCGTAGTAAAAACTGATAGCACGGGCTCGACAAGTGTATTTTACTAATTTAAATTAGTAAAGTACGCCGAAAAATAAACTTTTGTTTTCAGTGCATGTTTCCGAGCCTGCGTTGATCTCTTCTCTTGCGTGAATTCAGAGTTTGATTGCAATTTCCGAAATGATTCATTCGTCCCTGAAAATCAATACATTTTAATCACCAATATCTACCGGTTGTAATGATGAAGGCTCTTTTTCAAAACCTCCCCGTGTCGCTCAAAAATTGAAACAAAATCGAGAGACCTCCGACCAAACATTATATTAGTGCTGTTATCGATGGGCTTTTTGATTATCGATATGTCGAGAGACAAACATCCGACATGTCGACAACATTATCGATAATCGTAGTTTTAAGTAAAAAGTATAAGCTTAACAGCGAAAACAACAGTCTCCCAAAAAAGTATCGCCTCACTTCGAAAAAATGGCTCGTACGCAAATATGGATTATGTGTACAAGGGCGGGAATTTCAGCTTTCTTTTGACACCCTATTTCTGACAATTGATTGAAAAATAATGGAGTTATGAACTTTTAAACCCCTCAAGGTCAATAAAAAAATGTTGCAAATTTCATTTTTCGCACAGTACAAAATATGGCAAATTAAATTGCTATAGTGTTATTTACGCGTCAGTTAATGAAATCAATACCACCACTTCTACAGTTGGTATCTTAGCGAATATTTTGTACTGTGCGAAAAATGAAATTTGCAACATTTTTTAATTGACCTCGAGGGGTTTAAAAGTTCATAACTTCATTATTTTTCAGTCAATTTTCAGAAGTAGGGTGTCAACAGAAAGCTTAAGGATTAACTTGTGTTGTAACAAAACTTGGCAAAACACCATGTTGTATTTTGGACATTGACGTCAAACTTTGTCAAGAAACTGACTTATTTTTGCCATTGCCCCGTCCTTAGAATGTCAAGTCTTTTTCGTCATAATAATTAATTTTGATAAAAAAATTGTCGCCATTTGATGTCATTTTAATTTAATTTGATACCAACTGCATCAAAATCAATTGAGTTGATTCTCTAAATTGACGAAATTTGTCGAACAGTTTCAACCACGTTTCATTCGCCTTGCGCAATACACGTTTCTTAAAGAATTTAGATTACCTCGTGTTGATCAGCCGGTTGCGTATTGTAGCGGTAGAATTCTCGCTTATCGCCAAAAGAATCACGGGTTCGATTCCTGCATGCTGCCACTTATTAACATTTTTTTCTTCTTTTCTTTTCTTTTCATTTCAATTAGATCAAATCATTTTCTTTGACTTGTCACTCTCTATGATACAATTCTCCTTTTTTCATTCTTCTTCTTCTTTTTTAATTAAAATAAGACATGGTTTGTTTTTTTCCAACGCCTAATGGGAATTTTTGAACAAAATAAAAAGAAACTTTATAGTCATTTGTTTCAAAATATCAACATGATATTGACAAAATAGCATCAATGAATTTCTCGTGTCCAGCTGTACCTTTCCGTTTTTATTTGCATTTTGCTGATTGTTTATTGGCAACTCTCGAATCTGTATTATTTGTGTAAATCTTATCACATAATCAGAAAATATTTTCATACAAATAAAATATTTCCATGGTAAATTTCATCCCTATTTACTTTCTAAAGTCTGCTACGTGCTTGTATATTTTCCTAGATTTGCCATTACTGTTGCTAAATGTGAATTCACTCCAGTGATTTTGTTAAAAATTAACATACATTTTACAGGGCGGTGAGATTCTTATACTTGCAAAAAAATAATTCAGCTTTTTCTATTAATTTTGCTCTGTTTTGAGCTTTTTTTTATCACCAAGACTCTCACAAAACTATGTGACACCAAAATGCCACAGTAATTCTACATAATAGGCCTGATACAAGTTGAATATTGATTATTCATGTTTTAGTGAGTAAGGGCCAAATTATAGTCCTTTTTGAGCTACCAAATATTTTGTGTAACAAGTCTTTGTTATCTTATAATCTAGTAATATAATTTCAATGCATCTGCTAATCAATAAGGGATAATTGGTGCTATAAATCACAAAACATTTTCACCAAACAAATTTGGTGAGAATGTTTGGTGATTTGAACACCAATTTTCCGTTATTTATTAGAAGATGCATTGGAATTATATTACTAGATTATAAGATAAAGACTTGTTACACAAAATATTTGGTAGCTCAAAAAAACTATAATTTGGCCCTAACAACCACAAAATATTGATCTTTTTTCAACTTAATATTTGCAAAGGTCAAGTGTCAAAATAAAATGTGTTTGGTTGACTAGTTTTAAGAAGTGGCCTTTTGATTGGTTGAAAGAAAGTCGGTGACTTGTGCAGTGAATCATCATTAATTGACAGTTTGGTGTTTCGGTCTAGGAAAAATATCCCCTGTGTAAGGCTTGTGGACAGGGCGTCAACCAAAGTGGGTCTTTCTGTGTATCAGTTATTTCAGACACTCTTCTTTGTCACAAGTCAAAGGTTAATTGAAAATATTTAAATTCAAACTTTTTCTTTTAAAAATAGGACCTAAAAATTTGATGAAATTAAATGTGCTTTTGAGTAAGTTTGCAGATTCCGTCATTTTTTGGTCAAATTTTTGCCAAAAGGACAGTTGCATAACCACATAAATCTCATTTTTCTATATAACAGCGCAAAACATTGATCTGACCGTATATCAAGCAAAACGATGTATTGATATATCAAGCAACGATGATGCAGAATACAGAGGGTACATTTCTTCAGTGTACAAAGATTGTACATTCAATACCAGGAGAACCACCAATACAGGGACCGGAGATATTGGCGTCGGTTTGGTGGATCCCGAACCGGGAATTGTTCCCAGTGATTCGGGGTTTCCTGAAGGAACGGAAGTTGGGTATTCATCTGATAATCACTTCAAAAGGTGTGACATCAGGTTAGAGGGAAAAGACGAAAACACAGGCCGTATAGGGGCATACAGCCTGACAGCCAACTGCAGCTCCAATGGAACAACTGAAGAAATACATACTATTATATCAGCTAAAAAAGGTAAACTATGTTACTCTTTGGTTAACGTTTACGTCAACGTGTAAGATAACTACGGTCAATGAAAGCATAATAAATAGTGAAAGCTTTAATAATCTATAGATTTTATTTCTTATATAACTAAAAAAATGTGATAGTGTGTTATGTTTAAGTTTAGGAAAATGCTTCATAAAATACCTTATCCTGTCACCTGTTACCTGTCAACATTTTCAAATTCTGATGCGGGAGACTTCCGTAATGAGTAATGTTGACATGCGGTCAAAGTGGTACACCCAAAAAAACTTTACATAACTTTAAAAAAATAGATCTCACAAACGCTTATGTGGATCATTCTGCGATAAAGTGTGAAAATTTGCCATTTTGGTGTCGCTCATGTTCTTGCTACTTGTTTAACGTTGTTAAGCCTATTACAAATGATTTGAGTGGTTTAGTTAATACATTAGAGTCACATTAACAACATGTGTGAAGCTAAACACATTAGCATGCCAGGAAAGTAGATAACGATAAATCTAAAATTGCAAAATCTTTGCCTTTCCCCATGTCGCAAGCCATACTGTTTCTGTTTCATGTGCCCCCGTTCATAAAATATTCGAGCATATCAAACATAATGCACACTATTTAACAGCCCGTAATAGGTATTGATTATGACATATAAAGTTTAATCATATTAAGCATTGGATATGGCATAAGAGCTTTTTGAAAGCATGTCGCAAATATTGCAAACAGATACGTTATCATTTCTAAAATCGATAACAAAGTGTGAAAATAAATTTGTTGATGGATGATTCCGCATTTGTCTATCAAGTAAACTTGTGTGTTGCGTAACATATATGTTATATATAATTGCATATTTACAGTGATGATTTACAAGGATATTAATATAAAAAAAAACAACTTATGTGACGGTAACGTTTAGAGAGATACGTAATGTACATTCTGCTGCCTTCTTGCAAAACACGGTACACTATGAGCTAAAATACTACACCAATGTGTATGTGTATTGTTACGACCCAAAACAAGGATCAAGGTCAGATTTAACCTTTCGGGTTCGAGCTAAAAGCAAAGCAAGAATAAATACACTGTAATTCAGGATTTTAGCAAATAAACAAACAATTTATTTACACAAACA
>JXSR01S041735.1:72657-82705 GCA_000969725.1 Ophiothrix spiculata | reverse complement strand
TTTGGAAATTTAGTTCCCAAGACCCCCATTTCAAGCAAAATTTCGAAAATTTTTGCTTCCAGAGCCCAAATTTTGCCCAAAAAACTAGTTCTGAAATGTGTTTTTTTTTTGGTCCCTTCAGTTCTCTAGGCCCCTTTTCAGTGTCAACCTTCCGTTCCCTAGACTAGGGTTTCAGATATCGGGCCGCACACCCCTACCAAAACCAAAGTTGGGTGCCCCCCCCCCTGGGTGTTTACCACATAGTCAGTTAGCTTGGTAAACAAAAAAAATAAAAGTTTTTTTGATAATTAGGAAATATATTTTATTTTGTAGGGCTATTTGAAAGAAATCTAACAAGCCATAAATGAGCTCTTTGAGACTTATGGATGCAGAGATACATTAATTTTATTGCTGGGATTTTTGGGCCCTATAACAGTAGAATCAACTGTGCATGAAGAGGGTGATTAAGTCAAATTTCATGAAAAATAAGGCTTTCAGTCAAAATCTAAATGGATCCAAGAAAATACTCTATAGATTATGAAAATTAAAAATGATTTCTTTTTAAAGATTAAATGATATAGTTTTACATAATGAGGGGGGATATTTTGCTCAAATCTTGGTCCGAAGTGCGCTACCATTGGTGATGTATTTTAGAGTAACAGGCGGCATAGGACACGATAAATAGCATCCACTAGATTTAGAGACGAGGGATTTCTAAAACGCAAATTTAGGATACGATTTACATGTAGGCCTATTTCTATTGGGTCACGTGACTCATGTATTGAAGAAAATAATTACAAAGATCATATTTTTACCTTTCCTCCAAAAATTACAAAAGTGTTCTTATAGCAATCAACATAATTATGTTATTCTAACTCCGCTGGGGTTCACGCGTGAACCCCACTTTTTATATTTATGTTATCATATTTTTTACCAATTACGAAAATAATTTTAGTGATCATCCCGGAAGTGTATTTTTCCACGAATCCAAACGGCTTTACGCCAGAGGCGGTATAGGACATGACGCAACCAAGGGATCGTCTGGTCCTATTCTTTGGAATGCAATTGACCACGAAATTAAAAAAAAATCAAAGTCAATAAACACTTTCGTAAACAACTGAAGTGTCACCTCCTATCAAATTATCATTAGCAAAACGTTGTTTGGAGCATATAGTGACTTTTGTAGTTTCTTTTGTTTTTGTCTTTCTTTGTTTTTTTGTTTTGTTTTGTTTTGATTTTCTGGGTTGTGATTACATCAGGCCTTCATGGCCTTTCTATCACATCCCCCATATATTATATTGATTTGTTTGCTTTTTATGTATTTTAATATTATGTTTGTAAATATTGATATGGAAAATAAAACTGTCAGAACTGAACTGAACTGATATATCTTGACACATAGGCCTACCTTTTTTCACCTATTCACACCCTAAATCGGGAAATTACAGTTACCGTTTTAACACTATGGTTAGAAAAAGTATCCTATTTTTTGGAAATGAGCTAAAATGGCTGTTTTTGATACCCTAATGTGTCACCTGCTACGCTCTTTTGTCCTCAAAAACAACCCTAATTCACCCTTTTCTTGGTCACACTAAGCTTGCAGCATTATAGGCCCACTAGAGTGCTGGGTGTCCAGAACGGTTTCCATAGGCCAACCCCCAAATTCCCACCTGATGGAATTTTACCCCCTTCCTCACCCTTCCAATTTTTCATAAAATGTTGGGCTTCGCGCGGCACACACACACACACAAAATTGTTGCAAAACTATGGAAAATGGCAAATTTTATTTTAACATACTAACAAATTTGTTCGAAGAGCGAATTGTTTTGTGACAATTTAAATGTGAAATTTGTGTCACTGAATGAAAGTGGGGGCATTGGGGTGTTGAGGGGTAAGGTTTGTGACTGGAGAGAGGGCAAATGGGTCAAGATGTTAAAATGGCACCTTCTCCACTTTGCCTTAGTGATTATAGGGAATGTCAAGGGGGGGGGGGGTCCAGGGGCGTATCCCTGGAAGCTTTCTGGTTTCTGGAGCTTTTGAGTCACAAGAGAGCTCAGCTCATATATATTGTAGATTGTATTTTTTTCAACATCATTTTAGCGCCCCTCCACTTAAGGTGGCACCAGAGAAACGTGTCCCCTTTGCCCCTCTAGCTAGTGGGGTTTAAGCTAAGTCTTTGAATACCCTCTACCCTTTTAATCTCTTCTTTCAGTCCTCCCTTTCCCTTCTCTACTTCCCTTTATTATCCCTTTTTCTTCCCCTTTCTCTTTCCCCTTTTCTTTTCTTTCCCTTTTCTCTTTCTTTTTCTTCCTCTTTTCCTCCCTTCTTTTTCCTTCTTTCTTTTCCCTTTTTCTTCCTCTTTTCTCTCCCTTTCCCTTCTTTTTTTTTCTTCCCCTACCTTTTATGTTTCCCCATGGGTCCATGAAATTTCTCCTTGAGAGCCAACTCAAGAGCCAATATTTGGTAATAAAATGTTATTTACCAACATTTAATATTGAGTGTAAATCATCCACACATGAAATTACAAAATTTTGTCTAATGCCCCTTTCATTTTATGTTTTCCAAATATTTTCACAAAGGAACTATAACAATCTTCAAGCCCAATGACAACCACATTTTTGTACGCATTAGTGCATACAGTAATTTACATAGTAATAGTATAGGATTAGGAAACAATTTCATGCTGTATAAATTGTGCATTTTAATACAATAATACACTTTGAGAATTTGTGCAATCTATATATGCACATTAATTTCTCAGTACAGAAATCATGTGTTGTGAAAATGAATAAATGGCAACATTAATTTTATTAACTTACTGTTCACTTGAGTCTTGTCAAAATGGGACAAAAGGAATCAACCTACAATATTTGGAAAATTATTTATTTATATTGTAATGAGGTACTTCGAAAACTGAGTAAGACAATTTTTATGACTAGATATAGGCCCAGAGGTGGTCAATGTATTCCCACATTACAGCTGAGCAAAACGCCTTTTTTAGTGCAGTGAGTGTGTTTTTGACCCAAGTCAGATAATTTTATATTGTTCAACATTTTCAAACTATGTAGTAAAAATATGAAATCCTGCAAATTTGACGATTATCGGAAAAACGGAAGTATTTTTAAATTTAAATTTTAAATTGAGCAGCGTTAAATATTGTCCAATTTGAAAGTAGTGGGGACACTATAGTCAATCAAACTTACGCCCAGGGAAATAGTGGCTTATATTTTGGGATTTGTTACTCTGTCATTGAAAGTGGTGTGATTATCACCTGCATCAATCAGCCAGTGATTATGTGTAGAACACCAGGCTTCATTTTTTGCACGAGCTGAATACTGAAGTGTAACGATGCGATCGATTTCGCACGAAATCATGTACTCCTATCCAAATGCATGGACAATTTTTTTTTCGGCCAGAGCTTTGTTTATTTTCGAAGTTTAACAGGTTAGGCCTATAGCATGTAAAAATGTCATTAATATAAATCGGATGCTATTTTAAAGAAGACTTGCAATTTATCTAGATAAAATTCATAAATTGCAAAAGTAAGAACAATCTCGCTTGAGGATTATAGGTGCCATGCCAATCCGCTTTTTAAAAAGCACAAACTTTTAGATGTGTATAATACATACATAGGATCTTGGTGTATTTATGGAAATCATCAAGCAGAGTTGTTACCAAAAACATTTATAAATTATTTTCGTAAGCACAATCAAAATCATAATTATTCTACAAGAAATGCCCAAAATTATAGCATCCATAACTCGAAGAAATGCTTTTCTGATAGATCAATTCGAACATCTGGTCCAGGTCTATGGAATTCTCTAGATAAAAAAACAAAACAATCTAAAACTGGCAAAGAATTTCGATATAAGTTCAAAACAAACCTTTTAGAAACATATACTTGAGCTTTGTGATATTTATAAATTCAACAATATATTGTACTATTATATGATTTGTTTTGAAGTTTTGGGCATGTCTTGTCTTTTGTGAGTGGGATTTGTGTGTGTTTACTTTCTCCTAGTATCGTGTTATTAGGCCCTACTTTGGGGATGGCCCATTCAGGCCTTTTGCCATCACCTCAGTCGCGTCCACACCATCGGACTTATCTCACTTAGAACCAGTACTAAATATGGTCGGTATTAGTGTCGGAACTAAATTGCCAGTGAGAACGCGCATCGGTATTAACTCTATCGGTATTAGCGTGACTTAAATCCGACGATTTAATGCCGAAGTAGACCAGGGTTAAACCTGGTACTAAAGTTAATACCGATAAGTGTAGACGGTGCAGGGATGCTGTCAGAATTATCTAGTGACCTATTACATACAAGTATTATGCTGTGTGTGTGTGTGTGTGTAGCTGTACCAATAGTATTGACACTGGCAGGCTAGAACAGCAAACTCATCTTATGATGTTTAAGTTAAACAGTTTAACGTAAAAATGGACACATTTTAAGAATGCTTGGTCCTATCCACATATCTTGTAAAGGTCTATATGAAAACTCTAATATTATGTGCATGCATATAATTAATAGGCCCTACCTGACATATATTTTTTTTTAATCAATGCCATGTATCTTTGAAATATATACAAAACCCCATTTTTCATATAAATTAAGAATTATCACTTTTTAAAGGTATAAATTGCATATATATATTAACAAGGTAGTTGTGCATATGTAAAATACATAAATAGTCAGCTAACAGTATTAACCTTATCGGAACTAAGTGCTAATACTGATATATGTGGACATTCTGGGGGATTAGTGGAAATATGTTAATTGCATCGGAAGTAAGTCTTGAAGAAATAATACTGGTATTAAATCCAAACGCAGCTAATATCATTCTTTTGTTGTATTTTATGTATAATTGTATTTGTTCTTGCTCTGTTCAGTGTATTTTAGTGTGATATTGGAATAAATTGATATGGTATGATATGATTACAGATTTTCAGTGTGTAAAAAATCATAGAAATACCTTTAAAAAAATTTGAAAATAGCTGATCTTGTTCTTTCTAAAAAAAGAAAATAATACCAAATTTAGATCTTTTGCATATCAAAATGAGTAAAAAAAGTCAATTTCAAGTCATATAGACAACGCACGCTCTAGAGAGCCTAATATTTTGTACTTTTCCGTAAAACGCAATAGGGTGATTCCAAAGTAATGTTTGTGACTGAAAAATTGGAAAATTTCACTTTTAACTGGCCACAGAACCTAGCATTTATAAACATATCAACGAGTTTGTACATTGATATTGGTGCTCACTGACGGGATCAAGAAATGCAGGTGTTTAAAGATTAAAATAATTGCCAAAAAAAATACTGAATAAAGTTCATGTAACGTTTGTGACCTCGCACGGAAATGTTTTTTGCTCCAAATGACTTCAAAGTAAAATTTCTCTGACATGTTACCGCAATTTTTTTTGCGCTTTTTACATATGATTGGTAACATATTTACAAATAGTTCATAAAAGTGGTAGGAAATTCTATTGTCAGGATTTCTTTTAATGCAATGTTTTGTTTGGTAACGTCTGGTAATGTTTGTGACATTTTGGTGTAACTTTTTGGTAAAGTTTGTGACATTTTTGAATGAAAACATGTGGTCATTCATGCACTGGTAGAAAAAATTCAAAATTTCTGATTAGAAAATACTTTTCACATACCGAGTAAGAAACGTATGACTGAAAAAACTGCTCATATGGTCGAATAAAAAAGCAGATTTTTTGCTTGAAATCAAAAAAGGTTTAGTTTTCACTGGAATGAGCCAATAGTCATGATCGGCTCATAGCAGTTTTAATATACCAGGGGAAGATTATACGGCAATCGAACACTGGTGATACGCTATGACTTGCAAAAATGGCCCTATTTCCAAAACCAATTGCTTTTTTTAGTTTTTCTTTCAGCATTTTGTTCAGAGTGTAATTATCTCTATTTTAATGTAGTATTTGTCACAAGGGGTTGTATATTTCTATTTAACCGTGTGTCTCCATCAATCAGTAATAAGCGCCAAATTTGACTTCTGCTGTTTTTAAACCCAAATTATCAAAATATCCTGAGTATTTTTTTTTGCCTTTTTATTGGCTCTACAAAACAAATCAAGGAAAATCAAAGTGTTTCACATTTCTTTTGCCACTTAAAATTACCCTTTGAAATTCGTACCTGTACTAGATAGGCTGAATAATTTGTTAAACAACAAAAGCACTTTACTAATGCAATTCTGAATTTTGAAATTTCTGGCTGTTCTGTAGGCCTGTAGTAGCTAGACCAAGGAAAGTGCTTGTGGAGCGGATATAATAAAAGACCATGCAAATTGGCCTGCATGCTCGCAATGAACTTACAGCCTGATTTTGTTAACCATGTTTGAAGCACATCCTATACTAATTTTTTCACTACGTGCAGCTACTTACTGCATAAGTTATTATGAAAGTTATTAATATTTTTTAAATTTATATCAAAATTCATTTGGCTCTCAGTTTTATTGTGGCATTTACAAGTTGAAGGGTAGTTAGTCTACTTTTGGATTTTATACGAACATGATACATCATATCAAGGTGTAAATATGGTCCGATCACATTCTCGTTCTTCAGGCTCAAGAGGAAGTAGTACAGGTACAAATGACACCCACCCTATCCTTCATAGTAATTGCATCATGGCTGTCATGATTTCTTATTGGTCCATATAGATGTGTAAGTTGACAACATAATTATAAAGTTTTTGAGCACAACAGAGTAATGTTTCACTCTTATTTTTTTTTTCTTTATTCATAATGCAGGTCTCGCAAGAAGCCATGTCACAGTTATTTTCTGTGGTTAAGTTGCTTCTACCTCATGACAACAAACTTCCAGAATCATGGTACCATGCCTATAAATTGATAGAGCAAGATCTCATACCTGTGAAACATGTTGACATGTGTGAAGATGACCATGTAATTTTTCATGGAAAATTTGCCAAATTGGAAACCTGCCCTAACCAGAGCTGTAAGAAAAGCAGATATGTGGATCAAAACCGGAAAATACCTGCTAAGAAGTAAGTGTTTGTAGGCAATAAATATCAGGGTTGTAATCTGTGCCCTGTTGTGTCACTTCCTATACAAACCTGAAACACAAGTCGAAAAATAGCCCTTTGTTGCGCAATTTCAAGTACACTTTCAGATCCCTATTTTTACATGAAAATGAGTACCAATAATCCTTCTAAATACACCCCAATATTTTGCTTTTCAAGTACTCTAAAAAGGCTAACCCTTTTATCCCCTGGGTTGAAAAGTAGAAGGGGATTATGCCACAGTTGTGGATGTCCGCGTTGTCGTCTGTGTTGTGAAAAGGGTTGACCATGTTGACTATCTTCTGCAGTTTTTCATGTTGTCAACTAATATCGCCCAATCCATTCAATCACAGATTACCATACTTACCTTTGGAGCCAAGGATTAAACGATGGTTGGAAGTGCCCAAGATACGTGACATGTTGAAACGGAATGTTACACCTGATCCACCACCAGTAATGCGAGATGTATGGGACTCTCCGATGATAATGGATTTGTACAAAGAGTCGGCATTTGGTCAGACTTGTAAAGATCTTTTCTTTGCTGTATCAATTGATGGATTTGATCCTTTCAACCACAATAAGGTGAGCATGGATTTAAATGATCTTGTTAATTCCCCTTTTTTAAAGCAGCCCTAAATACGAGCATAGATCTTAATAACGCTTTCAGCTGGACTGCAGCAATAGGGTACCTCCTCATCTTTCCTAATGTTAAAGGCCTGAGTTGGCCACAGACTCCAGGGAGATATATGTTTAGTAGCAACCAATTACACAAATTGGAAATTATTTACTGTTGACTTTTTTTACAAGCATCAGAATTTCCCTGAACCCATTTCTCCTTTTACAGACAAACAGAAATATAAAATAAAGTTGCCAAATTTTTATGGGCACTTTGGGCTTGCAAATATAGTTTCCACATGTTGGGGTTATGCCAGGGAGTGTGCCTGGTCAACTGGCACAGCTTTTTAAAACAATACTATAAATGGTCGCTATATCTCGATTTTTGTACCATTTTCAGTGAACCAGCCCTGTGTATAAAGTTACGATGATAGACTGAGTAATACGACTCCTCAGCTAAATGAAAAATAACGGTTAGTGGGCAGAGTTTGGGCAGCATAGCACTTTGTTTGTACCGTACATGTAGTTCCCACACAAATGATTAAAAATAAAAAGGTCAAAATGTAGTCCAATATCAAATTAAAGTCCAATGGATTTGAAGTTTTAGATGCATAATATGAAATATTCAAAATGTTTTCTTTAAATTTTGCATACATGTAAATTCAATGTGATTTGAAATGGTGGGGAAATTGTGACAGTTCCCACTGCCTATAAGTGTTAAAATGAAGCGCCCCTAGTCAATCATGACTTTTGTTTTTCTGTTTATTTTGGGTAGAAATAATTACTTTCCTGACGGTTTGGTCTAAATATGCTTAGTTATGGTTATGGTTGTTTATTGAATGAAATTTGGGAATTCCATATAATAAATTATTAAGATTTCTGTCGAGACTATTTTTCCATGTCGACATGTCGCAATTAGTTTTTGTCGACGTCGACATAAAGTTGATATCAAAGAGTCGTTTTTTCGCCGGAAAAATGAAAATGTTTGGATGAGCTTAATGACCCGTTTTAGACGTAGAATTACCAATAATATAGTAATGTGCTAGTTCTTTCTGCGAACGACAATATGGATGATATAAAATTGATATTTTATAACTTTTTTTGTTTTTTGTTCGGAACCATCGTAATAACTTTAACTTGTCAACTAATAAGTATTAAACTATTTATGCAAAACTTTAAACACTTGTTAAAGCGCAACTAATGAACAGCCATAACTTTACAACTTAATGCAAGTTTTTATGAACTTTTACTTGCCCAGTTATGTCGACAAATGAGATTTCATGTCGACATGTGGAGATATATGCTTTATGTCGACATTTATGTCGACATAATGCCTGTCGACAGAAACCTTATAAATTATAGTAGTTTAATGGACCCAAACTATTTCCCAAGAAAGTGCTTTTCATTTCACTTACCATCTGACAAGTGAAAGCTTCACATAAAAATCAAATAGGCCTATAAATTCCATGACTGATGTCACTTCAACAGTTAGAGGACAAATCTTTAAAATGTAACACATCAACAAGTTGAAAATTATTTTTGAACAAGTAGTAAATGTTTTGCTTATTTTCTTCAAAAGTACCGTTCTCAAATGGATTAGCATGTAGGCCCTTTTGGGAATACTCATCGAAATTTCAGGAAATTTCCTAGGCTGGGCATTTTAGGGGAGTGAGCTCTACTAAGCCATCCTGCTTCCCTAAAATGCTTTATGGGACCTCAATTAACACTTAAGTGACCAAGGGGGGTGGTTCGTAGGGCCCCACCACAGGTTTTCGCGCGAAAACGCGAAAACAATTTACATCGCCGCTCCGTGTAATATTCAAACTTAACGCAGCGGGTCCCTACATGCCCTAAGTGGCAAAAATATTCAAATCGACCCTGTCGTTTTCTTGCTAATTAGCATAAAGTGACTTTTCGAGGGCGCTGTTCAAATTTGTTTTGCCCATAAAATCGAAAGCGAATAACTTTTTTGTAATTTTATTTTTGCAATGTAATTGTACTTGCAATGTGCAAATTTGAGCAAAATTTCATGCAAAAATTCCTTCGGGAACACGGTTTTTCAAATTTTGGCGGGAAAAATTTTGACGCGACACAAAAAATGGTTTTTGGGCTGCCATTTTGAAACCGTTCATCCTATTTTCAAATTTTTTTCTGTATTTTGGTCCTTATTACATGCTTTATCATTGACCAGACTTTCAACATAAAATTCATACCTGAAGGATGTTTTTTTAAGGGGGGTCCCTAGGAATCCCCCCCCCCCTTGGGCACCAACGGGTGGGAAATACCTTGGTCACTTAAGTGTTAAGGTATCTAGTCCACGCGTACTAGTTTCCGAGTTGGTAAGTGCCGCAATACGCATGCGCATATACTCTGAGTATTGTTTTGAAGCTAAAAATTGCTATATTTGAATATTTTTC
>JXSR01S041730.1:0-11724 GCA_000969725.1 Ophiothrix spiculata | reverse complement strand
TTAACAAAAAGTTATAAAAAATATTGCCTTTCAAAATGTTTTGGAATTAAACGTTCACTTCAAATATAGGTGTAATGTAAGAGAGAAATCTCCAAATGGTGCTTTGCTATAAGTATGTACATATCTATATATTATTTTAGAATAGCGAATGTGAAATCATAATTTTTTGTTTTTTGCATTATCTTTCATTCTTGTATCTGTTGTGCTACCTTAATTGTGTGCTCTGCCTTCATTTTGAAGGGGTGTGATTGATAAATAATATGATAATTGTAATAAAGAATTAGTCCGTGTTTCATTTAACCAAAAGCCTTGTGTTTACTTATTCATACTGAAAATATATATTGGTTAGCTAGTCTGACTAACTTAACACTTAACTGCATAAGGTACCCGCACTTCCGTTAGTGAATAAAAACCACTCTCCTGCCCGAATTTTTTTTAATAATCTTTACACCATATTTCAAGAAAAAAAAATACACGTGCCGTTTCAAAATGGCGGCCAAATAACCGATTTTCGTTTCGCGACATCTAGATTTTGGTCAAATTTTGAAGAAAAAAAATGTCCGAAGGAATTATCCAATGAAAATTGGCTCAAATTAGGACATCATGAATAAATTGACATTGTTGACATAACATTTGGAAAATTCTACTCCGGGTGGTTTTATGGGCAAATCAATTTGTTTTTCGCATCCCCCCAACAAAAAATGCTAATTTATGCTAATTAGCTCGGAAACGACGCGGTCGATCTCAATTTTTTCCCCAAAAATACGCACAACTTCTATTTAGGCAATTCATAAATTAACAGCCCGAAATATTGCGGCGTTAAAATGCGACTAGCCAGTTTGTTAATCCTGATTATGCCTATTTTGAACGTAAGCAAAGCAACTCTAAACTAATAAAGCAGGCTTGACTAACATGGCCAACCTACCCGTAAGATAGGGCCGTCATTCACTAGCTCTTGTAACATCGCCAAAAACAACAACTTTTTTTGGAGTAAAATAAGCTGTGGACACTATTTCTATGCATGACACAATAAACAGGGGTAATATTACTCCACCGCTGTTTGATCACTGAAAATGTATAGCCATTTATAGCCAAAGGCACATTATTGGCGGCGCTATTTTTTTTTTATATAAATTAAGTTTTCAGGTTTTTAAGAATTTATGACCCTTAGTTTTGACATTTGCCACATGGATAAGGAAATGGGGACCAAAAATAAACTTTAAATGTTAAATTTGCACATCAAATATCTAATTTATGCAATATGCATATAATTAATTTCAAAAAATGAATAGCTCCACCAATTATGGAAACTCAAAATATGGGTTAAAAATGATGTATTTTGATCTAAAATGGGCATTTTTTGAGATAAAATGTAAAATTAAATTATGGAAACAAATAAAACAGTTCAACACCTAATTCCAGAACTAATTTAAACACTTTTTAGGGTCTGCATTAATTGAAACAGTGTATTTTTGTCGAAAAATGTATAATAAATGGAAACAAATAAAACAGTTCAAAACCTAATTCCAGAACTAATTTAAACACTTTTGAGGGCCTGCATTTATTGTAACAGTGTAATTGTGTCAAAAAATTAAGAAATAAACCTATCAAACAGTGTTGACTCGGCTAAAAAAATAGAAACTTGACTATGAACAGCTATGGTCGCAAACACTAGGATTCACGATATGTTGCAATACTTTTGTGTATAATGTGAACAGTGTGTGTATAATTTGATGTTTTTGAAATAACTCGACCAACTTGCTTATTAGGTAGTGACTAATAGATGTGATGATTTTTTGTATTTTATTCACTGAAATAATAATAATAATAATAATAATAATAATAATACACACCATTTATAGAGCGCCTTATACGACTGTTTCAAAGCGCTGATGCCTAAATCCACGAATGTGTTACAATACGTCGTTATCTTAGTGGTAACGCTAAAATTTAAAAATTGCTTTTTATTGAATCCATCGATTACAGTCTGTTAGTTATCTCACTGGGAGGAAAAAACACTGAATATATGAAGGTCGTTTTGTATCTTATTTATTGAAACAGTAATTTCAGCACAATTACTATATTTTACTGTTACTGAGATGCGTTATTTACATCGTTATTTTCAAATAAGATAAAGAAAAAAATAATGATTAATACGTTTTGACTATTTCTAGATTTAACCTATAATGATACTTTCTTTAGAAACATTTGGATTGGTGGCAGTGATATATAAAATTTAGACTTTAACTTTGTCCGTAAGACTACCAAATTCAATGGCAAAGAAATATATTGACAAATAAAAATGCCGGTGAAAATAATAAGAAAAATAAGAATCACATTATATATATTTTGCATGTATTTCAAAAGTGAAATATAATTTGTTGTATAATTAGGTGAAATCTAGAAATAGTCAAAACGTATTAATCATTAATGACCTTTTTATGAATATTGAGCCAAAACTTGCATTAGAAATACAAAATGATGGTTAAGAATATTATGACTATCTGAATAATATGACATCCAGTAACGTGTATATAGCACTAATTGTTGAAACAGATATTCTGAAGATTATTGATAAATTTGACCCTAGTAAAAGTGCTGGTAATGACATTACTGGAAACTGTATAGTTAAAAAAATTATGTAATGAAATTGTAAAACCCCTCACAAGAATATTTAATTTATCAATATCATCCGGAGTAGTCCCAGATAAGCTAAATATAGCAAAGGTTATACCAATTTATAAAACATCAACTGCCTATGTATTTTCAAACTACCGTCCTGTCTCGCTCCTACCGTGTTTTTTTAAAAATTCTTGTAAAACTTATATTTATATAGATGACAATAATATCCATAATAACAAACAGTTTGGCTTTCGGCCCAAGCACTCAACATATATGGCTATTGAGCAACTTAAGGTAAAAGGTAAATACTGCAGTTGAAAATAAAAAACAATAGGTATATTTCTAGATATCTCTAAAGCCTTCGATACAATTGATCACAAAATATTGTTACATAAATTGGAATATTATGGATTTCGTGGAATAATTGTACTTAGGAGCTATCTCAGAAATAGAAAACAATTTGTATATTACAATACCTACAGTTCAGATATGGAAAATGTTACATGTGGCGTTCCCCAGGGATCTATGTTGGGACCGCTACTTCATAATGTATGTAAATGACATTACAAATACATCATCTATTTTAGACTTCATATTGTTTGCTGATGACACCACTATTCTTTACTCTAACAAGGATACTAAAAACAATATAAATCGTGTAAATAAAGAGTTGTATGAAGTGAGTAATTGGTTTAAGGCAAACAAATTGTCTGTTAATGCCACAAAAACAAATTATATGAGCATAGGAACATCTTACATGACTTCATCCAAAGCCCAGGATAGTATAACTGTTACCTTAAACGACACTGATTTGGAAAGAGTTAAACAACTAAATTTCTTGGTTTTCTGTCTTACATGGAAATATCATATTGACTGCATTTCAAAAACAATATCTAGAAATATTGGTGTCATAAACAAACTGAAGTATTCTATTCCAACTTGTATTCTTCATACCCTCTACTGCTCATTAGTATCACCATATATTAACCATGCAATCCTTATTTGGGGAAAAATTTAAAACAAAATCATAAAATTGCAGAAATGGGCAATAAGAACGGTTGATGGTAGTCACTATCGTAGTCATGCGGCTCCACTTTTTGCAAAACATAATATTTTAACTGTAACAGATGCGTATACACTCGAACTTGGAGTCTTTATACCATATTAGTGACTTACCTGTAATGTTCCATGAATATTTTAATAAGCGTTCTGATATACACAATTATCAAACAAGACATGCAAATGATCTCAACTTTGCCTTCAATAAAAATTCATTTACTGATAAAGCAATCCGTACAAATGGTCCTCTCCTTTGGAATTCATTATCATGTAAAATAAAAAATAGCAATAATGTGAAACAATTTCGAAATCAACTTGAGCAAAATATTATTCAAAAGTATAAGTAAGTTTTTGAGCACGTCCCTGTTGTAGTCTTGTTTGAGTAGTTGTGCTGTCAGGTATTTATTTTTGTCTGCAACCTTTTGTTGTATTCTAGGGAAGGACATTTAACAGGCCTTATTGGCCTTTCGGTCCTGTCCTCCATTATTCTATTCCGTTTCAATGTTATTTTTATGTATTTTTATGGAAATAAAAGAATCTGAAATCTGAATCTGAAAGAATCTGTTTTGAGCAAATTTAATAGTGTTATGTGAAAATGAATTATTTGTTTTTGTTGATTAATTAATTGCTTAGTTAGAGAAGCTTAATTATTGAGATCTTTGATTGCCACAGAAAGGGACTTTTTCTGAAAGATTCATATTTTGCAATTTTAGGTGATTTCCCATTCTTTTTTAATAGACAATTGATTGCATGAAAATATCAGGTGATCATTGGAAATTCCCTAAAGTTTCAGAAATAGAGTTGTTTACTTGAATATATATTTACTTGGGAAATTCCCCCACATAGAGAACTGTACAATATGCTATGTCAAATATATGAATGATGTCGTTGGGGAATTTTGAGAAAATGTTGAAACTGGCCCGGAGCTTGATCAGATTTGGTCAGAAGTTGACTTTGCTTGATCGGAGCTAGATGGATGTTTTGTGTGGATAGATTTTTAACAAGTTGCAGTTATGCAGATAAAGTTGAATTGACTTCGACTTTTCGAGAAGTTAATTTTGGTGGGCAGTTTTACAGTGGAGTGGAGTTTGCTAATTAAACTTTGAAAGGAGATTGGAGATAACGAGAGTTGGAGGATTAAAGACAAACTGTTATTTTAATATTCAATTTCCGAGTGGATTATGTGCGTTTGATTCAGCTTTTAAGCCAAGTGGAGCTTCGTTGTGATTGCTGGATTATTGTGTGGAAATCGCCATTTGATTTCGCAAGGAAACTTTTGGATTTAACTTTTGCCAGCTGGATTCCGGAATTTTTGAATTGGAAGAATATGCCTGCAAGTTTTTCAAGACTTAACGCCGTGGACATTAATGAACAATCTCGGACTATAGCGTGGAATATAATATCCGGATCGCGCGGTTCTTGAAGCGGTATCTGTAAGTTATGTAAAAACAGTATTTTAAGACAACAAGCAAGTTTGTAAGTTAAACCAAAACAAATATTAAAGTTTTAAGAAAGTTTTCAGATTATAAAATACTTTTCAGTATATTTATTTTGTTTCATTTAAGAACCCGTAAGGTGAATTTGGCCTTGGTCATTTAACATCTCTGACCGTAACAATAGTTATTAATACAAGGAAAATTGCATAATGTTATTACGTTATGGTTTATTAAACTGAGTCTTTGTATTGGATAAGCAAAAATTGGAAATAAATATGAGACTTTTTGACTTAAGTAAATTAAAATTTAATGTTGTTTCTCCAAACATACACGGTATAATACCATTCAATGGATTAATATAGCTATCATATAAAGATTCAAAATATGTTAAAAGTTAACTTCAGACCTCTGCAATTTGTAAAGCATAAAGGAAGAGAAAACTCGTCGGAAAAAAAATTCGTCTACCCCAATTAATTAAAGCAGTTGAAATGGACAGAGCGATACTGGGGTGGGGTATTCTATTTCAAAATTGACTTAGAAAAATAGGGCATTTGGTATTAGGTGTGAACTAACGTATTCAGGTCATTGGGTTTTAGCTAAGCGGCAAAAATGGGGTCTCTATTAACCGACAAATACTGGAGTGCTCCGAGAATGATTTAAGAAAAGACAAGGTGTCTGCTGACTGCAATAACTGATCAAAGTCGTTGATATATATATATATACACTAGCAACTTAATTCCCGGAAGTGTATATTTTCTGTAAGATCATTCTTCTGGTTGGAAAATGTAGAACAGATAAGAAAATTATTCGATCGTAAATACATCGACTGGGAACCCGGGAAAGGTGATAGAAGTTTAAAGTATGTAAACATTGGTAAATGTAGATATAGCTGCATAAATTTTTATAAAAAGGATAGTTAATTTTAGAAAAGGTCAACTGGCAGTTAGAAAAGACAACTATTTTGAACACTGGGTTTTGATTTGTTCGTCTATTAGTCACCGAAATGTGTTGATTCATCTTCTAACAAATGGTCTGACGAATTCTCTTTTAAATTAATAACTCGTCAGGTTTAGGTTATACAATAATGCAATAGGAACACGCACCTTTTGGCTCCCCAGTCTATTTTCCAACAAAAACAAAACCAGCTCAGGTCCGTTTGAACCGTACCAGTTTTTAGCTAAAAAAAAAACCCGAAAACAAATTTAGTACAGTTTGATGTGTTTTTTTACATAGTTTTGGCATTAATACCCAAAAGACGGTAGGATAAAAAAATCGTTTTGGCTTATAACTACTGCCTTCTATAGTTTGTTCCATTTTTAATAATTAATGGGCCACAAGCCGTACCACTTTTACCGTATCGGGCATACCACTTTAATTTTCCTACCGACGCCTTTGAACTAACTTACCTAAATTGCAACCGTATATCTAACCAGATTATCTATTAATCCTCACATGTTTTTCAAAGATTAAATTGATCTAACGTCTTCCATTTGTAAGCCTTTACAAGCCACCTTTTGCCTTTAGATACATGTGGACATCAGAAACTAAATACAATTATCCCTTTCTACTCCTCCACAAGAAGGTTGCGGGTAAAGATATTCGAATTCAAAGCACTGTGTTAAAAATAATATGCATTGTATTTAATTTGTTAAAGACAACACTTATTATTAAATATATCCTGCGGTTGCACAGATACATATCATTTCCATATTAAGGACCATTGTGTCAAGAAAAAATATATGCAGTTTACTTTTCTAGGAGTGTTAATTGTAGAATTGTTTGCAGTCATTACTTGAATTATCATTGATATAATTTGAGTTTGACCTATCCTAATTCCAACTTGATTTTCTAACAATGATCACTTCCGGAGGAAAACTAAATCTTTGTTAAATTGACTGACTTAAAAATAATTATGATCCGCTTAAAAGGAATTATGATCGAATTTTTGAATTTGCATTTGCGATAGTAATTGCATTGACATCAGTATCGTGATCTTTGAGCGACATCCTGGGGACCACTGAAAATGACAAATGGTAGGCACGTTCATTCTAAAAAAATAACGGGTCTGAATTTGAGCACCAAATTTGAAAAGGGACCGGCCTTTAGCATAATTTGCGTCATTTAGACCCTGCGTAGTTCGTAGCACAAATTTCTTGTTTTTTACAAAAAAACAACAACAAGCAAACGAATAATAAAACGCTGAATCGCTCCATTTTAATGTTTACATGATTCTTTTTATACGTCTTTGTTTGGACACAATAAGCAATAGAAAATAATTATTGGTCCTCATAGCCTTCTCTTTAAAGTTAAAGATGATATTGTTTGTAATAATATTGTAAAATGCTTAAAAATAATGAATAATTTTAAATCGTCATTTTGAAAGATATCTGCATGCTAGTGACTTGAAACTTACAGATCAAGTTAGAATTGGTAATTCCTTCATTTATTAACAAAAAAACCTGACGAAAATCGGACATTTAGAACTTTTACATCGATTTTTTGAAAAAGTGGCCATTTTTGCCAACAGTCGACGTCATAATTACGTAACGCCTTGACTGATATACATGATCTTGGTATCAATGGAAAGAGGAAACCACATCCTATACTATGGTACCAAACAATATAACTTTAGGGGTCCCAATTTCAAAATCACAGGGGGTGGTGGTGGTAAACCCCCTCCCTCTGGAAGACGTGTTACAAAAAAGGCTTAGGAAGACGAGGGTTAACCCACAGCCAACAACTCTTAGTTATTTCTTTCAATTCTAATGTATAATTGCTTTATGTTGTGTCATCTGTCATACTTTTAAAAGAAATTTAGGCCACCATTCAAGAACTCTCATCAAAGTAGAAGTATTAATACAGCCTGTACATTGTGATCAGACGTTATAACACCCTTGAGGAACGTTGTCGGTTCCTACAAGTGATATAAGGCGGTTGATGTGCTCATTACGATAAAAAGTGTCCTCCATTTAGAGATAAAAACCATACTAGTTTGCAATTGGACAAATCAATCATTCTACTTCATTCGGCGATCTGTTACCTTATTGTCCTATGAACAGGATTAAAGCAGAACATTGGAAAATATGGAGGTTTATACATACGTATAACACTACTAAAACTACCATGGTAAATAAGATTACCATAATGAATTCCTTGTTTGGCAAGTACGACTCATTAGGTATCAGTTTCTCGTTGGGGTATATACTTTCCGAAGAAAAACGAACCTGTACCAAACATTTTGCATGGAATAGCACTACAAAATATCTGAATCCTGTAAAATTTGGGCTAAAATTGGCGGGAAAATTATCATGTCTTTGAAACATTAGAATTTTTTAAATGAATGGTTTTCTTAATGGAAACAATTGCGTTTTGCATGTTTTGAAGTATCCAATATTTTTTTTTCTAAATTGGCTAAAGAAGGAGGTGTACAATCATCCGATTTTATTGTTCAACGCATACTGATTTAAGATGACATTGGAAAATAGATTTTGGTTCAGCTTCCGTTCTGTCCGCTCTTTTTCAAGGAACATCAAATCAACCGATATCAAGAACAAAGCTCTTTTGAAAAGAACTTACGTAGTTGACTAAAATGACAATTCATATTTACTGAAGGATCTGTGGATCATATTTGTATATGTAACGTTCGTTCTGGTTAAATAAAAAAATAGGACCCACATTTAACCCTCGTCTAACCAAGCCTTTTTTCTTTATGTAACACGTCTTTAATACCAAGGTGGCGGGGGGTGGTTGTTGCAACCCCTCCCCCTAAAAAATTGGAACGGAATCCCCTATGAACTTGGTTTTGCTTTCAATAGATAGATAATGGTCCTCCCCTATCCAAAAATACAAAAATGGCCACAAAAATCATTTTTTTTTTCTAAATAACGGAATTTCATAGTTTTTTTTTTTTTTTTTTTTTTTTGTGCAAATGAAGAAAGGGAAGTGAAAATTCTAACATGTCCTGCAAGTTTCAGCCTCATAGCGTGCATATTTTTCAAAATGGCGATTTAAAATTGTCACGCATGTACATGTAGTTAATTTAATAAATATTTATGTAATGAAAATGCAGCTAATACAGTCCAAGTATCGGTGATTTTACGATTAAAACGATTTGAAAGCTTGAATCCAAAAGAATCAGTTTGAAGTTCACATATGCATCGCCTTTCGTCTATTTTAAAGTAGTTTAGAAACAAGAGAGTTGAATAAGAATAACGTTTCTAAAGTAGAGCCTTTTGTTTTACATAGTGTCAGTCAACACGTGTTGTATGGTTCCCTGACATAAAGCATTTTACATCATTGAAGAGGTTCTTAAGTAAGCGGAAGTACTTAAGGCAATACATCCTGGTCTCTTGACGTCAATTTCATTTGTCAACACCAAAAAATTACAGTACATTACATTTGCCTGGATATGCAATACTTGCGCAACATCAATTCTTGAATTAGTGGGATGAGTTAATATCAATTTTAAATAACTCGTTATCTTGAAGATTTTTCAAAGTGGAAACAAAATAACGTTATACCCTGTTGCAAATAGAAGTATACAAATAAAGACAACATACTGCACACATGAATATTATAATAGATCGTCGAATTAATTTCATAACTAATTAGGATATAATTGATGTATCTATGAAAAACTGCGCAGCTCACTTGCTCAGTCATGTATGATATGCTTTGACCTCTGGCACGCAATTGGCTGAGGTCGTCGGGATAATTTGTAAACGTCAATTTTCACGGATGATTTAACCTTCTTAACACATCCTGGGCCGAGTAACGTCATTGATCGGTGTGGGGTTTTGCTATTAATAAATAGGTATGACCCTCCCCTATCCAGCGATACCAAGATCATGAAAATCGGCCAAGGCATTATGTAATTATGACGTCATAAAGAACTTTCGGATTAGAAATTCAGGCAAAATTGCATTGCATGGCCACCAAAATCAAAATTTTGCTGTAAAAGTTCTAAATACGGATTTTCGTCCGGTTTTTGCTAATTATGAAGTGAAATGATGATTCTAACATGTTTTGTAAGTTTGAGTCTTATAGCGTGCATAACTTTTTCAAAATGGCGACTTAATATCAGAAAGGAACTTGCTTGGAAATCCATCAATAAGTTGCAAAAGATCTGGAAATCTTAGTTACCTAAACACCTCAAAGTTAATATCTTCCAAACATTGGTCGAGCCAGTACTTCTTCATGGTTCAGAAACATGGCCGCGAAGCTTGGAAATCTAACTATACTGATGTCTGATTGATGATGATGGTCGACTTTGGTCGATATTATTGATTAATTGATTGATTGATTGAAATTGCTTAAAAGGTTATTTTGCCAAATATTTGAATTATTACTAATTTTAAAAAAAGTGAGTAAAATTTATATAGGGGACAAAATAAATTACAAGTGCATTTTGGACTAACCTGGCACAATAAAATCTTTTATATTTTGAACCAACGGCCACACATGAGTACTTTGGTACTTTCATTTTCATTTTTTTACAATAATAAATTACACAAATCAAAAAACCCACCCCTTTATCAGAAAGCTTGTTTCCATATGGAAAGAGCCAAATCATCCCACAGAACCAATCAGCTCCCTTTACATGAAAACAACCTACAACCGATATAACGATACCAAAATCATGCAGTCAGCTTGCAAAAAATAAACAATTTATAAAGGTACAATAAAATGTTGCTGGAGACTGGTGTATACAGATGAAACAGATATTGACTGACGTATTAGTTAGATTGTAGAGGGTGATCAAAATTATAGACATTTATTGGTCATTATAACACCACCTTAAAGCAATGGAATTATCAGATTTCTCGTCCAATATCCTTTTAGAAAATGTATAAAATTTACCAAATACGTTTACTCTACGTAGACGACTTTACGGCTGGTTTGAGCTGCACAGTCACAAATAGTCAAGAAATATCAGCGATAGTTAACCCAACAGTTTTGCCGAGTTATATGATTAAGCAATAGAAACATGAATGCTATTTTTGCCTGACACTACCTCGCCAACCAAACAAAATGGTTTTTATCTTGTGTCTTCTTCCATTTGTAAGCTTTTACAAGCAACATTTTGCTTCCAAACATCGCTGAACATCTGAAACTAATACTATTATCGTAATGCTCTTCTCGCCTTTTCCTTTGTCTGTGTTTCTTCTTCACTGTCTTCACTGCTTTCACTACTTCGGCGTATTCTTCCTTCTTATGGACATACATTGTATTTTTTAATCTTATAGTTCATTTCTTCTTTGATCTAGTTGGTCTACTTCTTTATCCTCCTCAGATCTTTAAACCTTGTTTTTTTCTGTTAGAACTACAGCTCCGGTTGTCACCATGTCACATTCTAATCAATATCCAACTCTTCCAAACCAGTAAAGCGATTTTTATTGCCAGCTGGAATTCCTCTTTTAGTTTCAAAATGTTGATTCTTCTTTTCCTCTTATTTTGGATGAACTTTGTTACGACCCAAAACAAGGATCAAGGTCAGAAATAACCTTTCGGGTTCGAGCTAAAAGCAAAGCAAGAATAAATACACTGTAAGTCAGGATTTTATCAAATAAACTAACAATTTATTTACACAAACAATTTAACAGTGTAA
>JXSR01S041725.1:29621-48339 GCA_000969725.1 Ophiothrix spiculata | reverse complement strand
TTCAAACGGGTTTGGATTCTTTAGATCACCTGCTTTTATTTAAAATTCATTTGAAGCAATTTGATTCATAATTTAGAAATTACCTGAAGTGTCTAATTGCATCAAAAATTGGGTCATTTTTAATCACAAAAATGAACATAACTCTGGAACGGAATTACGGATTTTAAAAATTTAAACGGTTTTGGAAAGCTTGTCACTAGTCCTATCCGAATCTCACATAGTCCTAATCCAAGTTTTTGCCTGAAGTGCCCAGTTGCGGGTGCACAAAATTGAGTGATAATAACATTGCCTAAATTTTTGGTATCAATACCAAAATATCTTCCATAGCTTATTACCAAGGCAGTTAGACAACTAGTTGACTAAAAATCTTTTGATACAATAATAGGAGAAAAAACGAACCAAACTGTTTGATCTTCCACTTACATAAAACGGAAGCAATAATTTGATTGAAAGTTAGTTCTCTAACTAGCCCTATATTTCTCCTAAATTCCTATGTCTTTAGATTAATCTCTATCATTATTACCTCGACGCAGTACACGCACCCGCGCGTAGTGTAAAATGACGAAACATTGCCATAGAAAACAACAGTAATAAGCTTATCTCTCGTCAGCTAGGGGGTCCAGTTTAATCACTTACATTGCGACTGGATATTGACCAATCAATGAAGCGAACCAGTTCCGCTGTGGCGCTGTGTTCAGGTGTATACGGTCAATGCAATGAAACCACTGTGATTCTCTGTCAGGTAACATTATTTTAAAACGTGTCCTTGGATTTATCCAACTGTGAAATGGTTATTTGTTTTTTTAGCGCTGGGAAGGTAATGGACTTGTTGTGAAGCCCAATTGTAGAGATATCCTCACGAATTCATAACACTTCATAAAGAGAAAGATACTCCGAATTGCGCTTTCAAGGTATAAAATTCACATAAGATTAGACTTAATTTAAATTTGTTGCCAAGATTTACTACACTCCTGTAAGAATTCTCCACTTATAACTCAATTGCCCATATGAGCACATAAAGCGATATATATTTATAATTTAACTCATTAAAAAGCTTGTATATTGCAATTTATACAATTATATGTTTTAACGAAATTAACGACACACAAAGCTTCCAACTCACATGTGTTTTTTGAAATTACCTTGAAGCATTTTTTGTAATACTCTTCAAAGCATCTGGCGGTCTTCTTTAATATACGGTAAATCATAATACAGGTGTGCCAATGTCGTTGCTTTGGTAAACTTGGAAATATTACACGTATTTTTTTTTTCGTTTTTAATTTCAATGTGTTGCACATGTATGAAAATGTCAATACACTTTGGATATCTTATAATTAGCATTATTTTATTGAAAACAACATATCGCAGTGTGATCTATTATAGGACTAAGACATTAAAATAAAAACGGAACGTGTTACTTCACACAAGAATCTAAGTAGAAATACAAACCATTACAAATGACAAAAATCGTATCAGCCTGACGGAGTTTCTACACACAATTTATGGTTATCTTGAAGGGTATTATGTGGAGTTTCTTCGTATTAAACTTAAATATATGAAATCTTCCGCTGTAGTGCTAGTTTGTTGTAAGTCCAGATCTTTTTGTTCAGTCCGTTTTTGTCCTTCTTTTCAGAAATAATGACTTGCTAGCTATTCATTTGAAACAAGTTGCATTAATTGTCGTAGGCACAAGCTTTGGTTAAACCTAATTGCATTAAAATTATTATTTATTACATTAGACTACCATTTGACAAAAGAAAATCATTTGGGTAAAAGTCAAGTAGATCTGATTATTATTTCATAAGATGAAATTGTATTGCAAACTGATAATCATAATTATCTGTGCACTTGATCATGACGAATGCAAAGGGATTGATTAACCATGCAATGCCACAAATATTAATGACGACTGCGTGTGTTACGTGCGACCAAGAAACATGTGTCAAAGTTTCACATTTGGTATATGTGCCGTTAAGAAACTTTATTCCTCTTATAAATAGCCATATTTTCAAAATTAAACTGATGAGTATCGATAGTAACCACGTTGCATCATAAATGCAAAGGCAAACTAAGGAGGGAAGCATTTTAACGAAAGTTAAGCAAATGTTTGGAATTGATGAGAATAGAGCTATTCATTAGAATTACATTAATTATCTGTGCGAAAGGCCTCCAAACGAGGTTAGTAAAATTTTGTGATGCAGAAGCTTCAACCTTCATTTGTGTATTAATTATCTCACTTTTCATTTCAAATTTCACATTGATAGATGCAATTTCAAAAAAAAATCGAGATTTTCAAGACATAATGTCCTGTCCTTGTTTGTCTGTTTGTTTGTTTGTTTGGATGGTTGATGTTATTCCCTTTTTGACTAATTTTGAATGATGTTTCTCTGAAGGGGATTCCGCTCGGCACTTTCAGCTCTGTTTGTTTTCTCTGTCCTTTTGACAATTTGCTGGTCATAATTTGTTGGAGTCCTGGGTTTAACATTGCTGCCTGGTGCTGACCGGGAACTTCTTTTTTGCATTTTCTCATAAATCATACTTGACTTTAAGGACTTTGTAAAGAGCAAAGGCTTGAAACATAATTACTTGCACGTATAATTAATCTAACAAACAAATGAAAAAAAAAATACAGTATTTCGATTGTTTTGGTAAATTTGTTGCTTTGTTATCACACTCAATTGTAATCTCCAAAAATTCAGTTTACGTCATTAAATATTATTTAAAGCCCACTTTTTCATAACGGCACATATACAAATCGAAAAGATGTTTCACGTTGACACATGTTTCTCGATCGCCCGCAACATGTGCATCTTGCAAACTAGGGAAGCCTGCAGAATCCACACCGGTAAATACGTCCCCATTGACCATGTTGACTTTACGTGCAAAGTGACCTGTAATTAAACGTCATTTTCTCGTCTTAAAAACGACTGGTTACCTTGTGCTTGGTCTCGATTGAAAGATTGTGGACATATCTCTTCTACAAAATGGACAGAAATATATGGTCAAGGCAAAGTTTTCGAGATACGGTGCATCAAAGTCACGCGGCATTATGAGTGCGCCCATGCCCATAAAAGCCATACAAATTCTTCAAAAATGGTGCAAAAAAAATCATTTTATCATGAATGATTTAATAATAGTCCAAATAGCAGGATTAACTTCAAACGTTGGTGAAAAACACAATTTTCCAACATATTCTGGAATTTATTTTAGGCAATAAGAGCCACGTTCTGCCTGTCAATAGCATTCTCAACCTAGCAGATGACGCTACACAATTTATTTTCCGATGTGGTACCTGCAGAAGAATCGTCATAATCATTATATATATATCAGACGTTATTTTCTCGTGAAGATCAAATGAAGTTATTTGTTCAATAATCAAATTTAATACAATAATTGTTAACCTTAAATAAGTTCATCAGGTTTGTTGGTAAATCAAGTTAATAAGATTCATTCTTCAAAACCAGTAGATTGACTTTTGACGTTTGAGAGCACCCAACATCATGAACAGAGATGATTGGGCCCACTTTCTCAGTAATATCTATGATCCTCTTTTGACGTCATCATCTCCTGAAAGGACGCCACCAACAGGTCGTCGTCGGGAGTCAGAAGCTGGATCATCACATTTCTGATATAGTATACTGACCGAGTATACGAAACTGTCAAACGTAAGTCAATCTACTGACATGAATGATATTTTATCGATGTAGAACCGATTTTTAAAATATAAATTGGGGGTCACGGGACTCGTTTTTGCATGAGAGTCTGTTTAAAAACACCATTTTTGGAGGTTTTGGGGACAAATTAGTACAGGAGTCTATGGGAAATGTGCACTCTTAAAAAGAAAGGATCAAATTGATCCCATAAAGTATCAAATATGAGCTTATCCTTTTTGGGATCAAATTTGATCCTTTTTGGGATCAAATTTGATCCTTTTCGGATCAAATACACTCCTTTTTGATCCAAAAAGGATCAAATTTGATCCCAAAAAGGATCAAATTTGATCCCAAAAAGGATAAGCTCATATTTGATACTTTATGGGATCAAATTTGATCCTTTCGTTATAAGAGTGTGGCAAAAGTGAAATTATTTAGTGTTGATTCAAAAAATCTGCCCGAGCATTTTTGTTAATTTTTTTACAAAAGTTGCGCACAAGTATGTTCTTTCAAATAAAAAAATAAAAATTGGGGGTCACCGACTTGGATTTCAAGAAAAATATTAAAATATGGCAATTTTTAGCTTCAAAACACTACTCAGTGTATATGCGCATGCGTATTGCGGCACTTACCTACTCGGAAACTAGCGCGTACTGGTACGCGTGGATGGCGCGTGGACCAAACACCTTAATAATTTTTAAATCCTTCAATACAAAACAAAATCAAAATTCATGCATGGTAAGTACCAGAATTATGTGGACTTCTTCTTCTATTTATATATCATCACTTAGCGATATTACCTATTGCTTACGCATCTGCTATCTAATTAAATCCTGTTGCAGAACCGATGGCAGATATCGAGACGAGATTGGTATGAATGTTTACCCTAGCCCAGACAATTTTGGAAAGACATAGTGGTAGGGTTTATCAATGTACAAGAGAGGTACATGAAGTCATGAAGTTGCATTAAAAACATTATATAAGTTTGCTTGGTTTTTTTAGAAGAATGTTTATATTAAAATATTTCAAAACGTCAAATTATATGATATGATGATATGCTTTCTCATTAAGAATTTTTAAGACAATTAAAATCATATTCTGAGTAAACTAACGATCCCTAATTTAAAGATTGGATTACAAAAGGAGCAATTTGATTAACACAATATCGGTGAAGCAATAAAGGATAACATAATGGTTGCTTCCTTTACATATGAAAGTATCGGAAAGTACTAGCATTTCACCTCTAACTTCAGTAGATAGTGTTTAAATGTCATTGTTTTTTAAAGCTATTGTCAGGTTTTTACTCTCAATTAATTTTTATACATACCTATTTTTACGTTCCAAACTAAATAAGTCAATAATGTCTTCAGTATAATGTATTCTGTGTTCATAACTCAATTTCATCGACTGGTTTATGCAGAATTTTTCAAATAATAATTATGTCCAGGGCCCGCAGTTGAGTAGAATATACAAGTTATCTATCTATCTATCTATGCACCATGTCCCATAGGACGTTGGCTCCTCGAACAAATTCAGACCATCTATTCCTATCTTGCGCTTACAAATATGCCTTGTGGAAGGTGGTGCCAACAATGATGTCATCTTCCCATCTCTTCCTTAGTCTTCCCTGTCTGTTTGTTTACCAGTAATGCGCATTGAATAAAACTAAAAAAAATATTCAGATACACATTTTTGTAGTTAAAAAGTGTAAACAATCGTCCCACGAAGATATCGTGATTAGTATCAATGCAAGTTAAAATTTCTTATGATGTCTTCCTAATATGTCGGGAAAACGTCAAAAATACACCACAAGCACTACACTGTTAGAACGTTGGGCAAATAATTTACCCAACGTTGGTTCAACTATGAACAACCCAACTTCTGGGTAAATAATTACCAACGTTGCGTACAATGTTGGCTAATTACCTAACTGTTGGGTAAAAGTTTTAGCTAATTACCCAAATATTGGGTAAAATGTCATCAACAGTTGGTTAATATTATTTACCCAACAATTGGATTGTTCATAGTTTAACCAACGCTAAAAAATTGCCCAACAGTATAACAGTGTAGTGAGGTCAAAGCATAAATGACATACAATTTTAAGATAAAAAAAATATACCCTTGATTATATAGAAGAAAGAAAGAAGTATAGAGTCTACCCGGAGATAATTATACTACTGACGATATTTCTGGAAATTAAATTTCTTTAAATGATTTTATTGTTAAGAAAGGTAATTATAACGTTTATATAGTAAACGTCATTCATTGTAAAATGTATATATATTTTATATTAAAGACCTTTTCAAAGTGAACATTAAAAATGCGAGACAAAAGACATTGTTAAATTACAATAAATCGAGCGCAGCAGTGATACAATAAATTTGAAAATACAATCATATTTGAGAGACATTATTGAGAGTTACAAGTGAAATACTTGTCGATATATTCATATCCCTAAAAGGGAAACTTCAATAATTACTGGATAATTGCTCCAACACGGCGCTATATATTCAAATCGATTCCTTGTCCTTCATCGCTATTTCTAAATATAACGGAATTTGTTTGGTTAACTCTCAGTTGAATGGTGCAAATGTAATTTCACTGAAAGGATTTTATAATAAGAAAACTAAATTACATAATTTAAAACCATACAGCTTTCAAACGTGGATAATTCAACTATTTAATTTTCATTTTTTAAAATGATTATGGCAAGTTGGACGTTTAATATATGCAATGCAAGTCCAATTTTAAGTCTTAACTTAGCAGATTCGTATTTTAATGATTCTGAAAAAATCCGTCTATTAAAGTCATTTTTGTTGGAGGATTGTGAAAATATGTAGTGATAATTTATTTTTGAGCTATACCACGGTTTTGCGATCCCAGTGCTTAAACTACTTAGTCAAAGCATGAGTCAAAGGAATCATTGTCTCGATCACCCCTTCTTCACGTACGGAAGTTGCGCTTGACGATGATGTATTCAAATAAATATATGCTTTGAACATGTCTCTGTAAGTTGGCATATACCATCGCAAACAACTCGTATACCAAAATCTATTATTTTAAGTACTAACAACCGACTTGTATCGTTACACGATACCTTCAGTTACAAACTATGCTGTTGCCTTTGTTAAGGATTGAATGTATTTGATATTTGGTATTTGATTTGAAAACTGAAATGGCAAAATATCGGACCATCACCATGGCAAACGGTTTAAGCTGAAGTAATACTTTAAAATGAGGCTTAGTTCAAAAATGTTTCTTCCTACGGAATATTTTATGCTACATCATGCGTGAAAATGAACTTCAACTTTAAGACTTGTATATAAGAAAACCTGATTTCTCCGATTCTCATATCATTGACCTGAAATGACTGTCCATTGGTATGTAACACTTTCCTATAAATACTTGTGGAGTCCAATTAATGCAAAATATGAGACTGTGATTGATGGATTGGTTGTTTGGCTTTTCATAACGCACCAATGCTCACCCATTTAATTAGAAAATAAAACTGAAATGAAAATATAATTTGTTCCATCTGTTATGGTATTCCTGGGATGACATTTAATTGAAGTAAAATTGATATAATTGTTGACCAATTACATACGAGATAGGAGGACGACGTTTGCAAAATCTGAATCATAAGAGCGATGGCAAAAAAAATAATAAAAGCACAGCGTATTGACAGTAAAATCAAGAAGTATGTTAGTAAGATATCAGTCAAAAATGTTGCTTGCCCTCTGAAATTATAGAGCATGTTGATTTGCGATGGGAAAAACTCAGACTAACAAGATGTGCTGCCAAATCAGTTTTTGGACTTATTTCCAGCTGAATGAATTATAATTCATTTTTAGATTCACAGCAAATAAATCCATAATATCTATCGTAATCTAGCAATCTAGCAAGAACATGTGTTTATAGATCAAGCCTTAGGTTAGAGAAAGATCAATAAAGACACCGTTGTTTTACTCGTATATTTGGTTTTAGTTCTTCGGTGGTACTAAAATTGTCATTATTACCAATCATTACTCGTTTGCAATTCAGTTCAGTACAAATAATCGGTAATTGCTGATGTTAAGTTTGTAGTTAATATGTAAAAATGTATGCGGTCTAAAATTTCAAAAGAAAAATCATAATATATATATATCCATATGCGAAAATATTGAAAGCGAAATCTATTAATAATGCATTCCAGCATTAAAATGTCACTGCATAGGAAAATAAATCCTGAAGAGACTTAAAAGATTACCTTTTGACGTTGAATCTGACATCAGACGAATTTTAGCTCAATTCCACTTGTATTGTTCTTTATAAAATACAAAATGAAGTTGGATCTCCCGGATCATTGTTTCTCCCTGAGTATCAACAAGAGCATCATATGCTATCTCATCCGGCCTTGAAGATTACCATTTACTTTGATTACCATTTATTATGACATGGACAAAGTAGCTTATTATTTTCCAACCACAAGGGAGTATTCGGCAAATCTCTCAAGATTACTTCAAAGTATGATATCAACTGCAGAAAGGAAAAAATATTGTTACAATATATCAACCTTACAAAGTAAAAACGTAGTGTGTGACTTACAGATCAATTACAAGATACTTCTTTTTTCTTTTGAGATATCCTGCCCAAATGAGCAGACGATCAATTCTTTTTCATAACATAAGGCAGTGTGTACTATCCAAAATATGTAAATACAATTTTTTGGCATGGGAGTGGATTGAAATTAAAATTGCATACTAATAGGATGTATCTGCTTTGTTTTATAATCACACATACTGCATTTTCACCTTGTAGGCCAGATATATCAAACAGAAGACAGAATTAACTGAGTTTTTTACTTTTTAATATACACATATGAGGGCTCGTGGGGTCTAGTGGAATAGCGCAGGACTCCGAATCAGTAGGTCGTGAGTTCGAGCCCCGCTACGGCGAACGGATTGTGTCCTTGGGCAAGACATTTAATCTCGATTGCTTCGTCGACCCGAGCGATATTGGGGAGCTGTAATGGGAAACATTACAGTCTAAGTGTGGATAGGATGTGCGCTTGGCCGGCGACTCCTAGTTGAAGCGAAATGATTGTGACGGTGACCTGACGGCAGCGTAATAATAGGCAGCAGCGCTCTCAGAACTTGTTAACAAGTTTAGTAGCGCTAAACAAAAGCTCTCTTTTATTATTACATATGTACTTTTCAATTTGGTAAGATATTTGTGCATTGTTGGCATGTCGATTGCCATTCGTAAGATAAGAACTAGAATTGCAGAGGAAATGATCGAAGAGAATGTCCAAATGTGAGATGTGGGGCCCATTTTTTAAAATCTATATTTGACTTTTTTCAAATATCAAAATCAGAAATAAGAAAGCCCCCTCATGTTTATAGATTTCATAGAGTAAAACAATATTTACCAAAGCACAGTTTTGTTATGCTATCAAGTGAAAAAATGTGTTTTGGGGGGATTTTGTCGAAATCACACAATGATATCAAGTGATATTTTAATCTTATTCAACATGTCAATTAAATTCTAGCGTAATATTCCGGTGAAAAGGAATAAAAAACCTTAAAAATTCTAAAGAAAACAACATACTTATTTGCGTATCTCTAAGCTAATCAAAACTGTTGTCACGTAGTACACTGTGTAAACTGGGAATATTTAGCGGTAGCATAAAGATTTTGATTTGATCAAATAAACTCTCAAAACAAATCTGAATATTTTGATTAACCTACATGAGGGATTTCTACATGCGATGTCTTCACAATTAAATTAGTCTGGCATAGGACAAACATTCTCGGATATTTTGAGTTGAATTGTGTTCATCGTGCATAGATTTTAAACTCTTCCTATTCCATTGCGTTCAGTAAGCTTTTGAATATAATTGTATAAGCTGGTGAAGGCAGCAAACATATAGGCCATTATATAGACAGTACTAGTAAGAGATAGATGGGACAACGATACATTTAGCACAGAATAATATTTTTGAGGCAATTTAAACGTCCGTTCAATTAGATACCTTGATGTAGTATAACTGATCTTTAAAGCCCCCACCACCCGAGTTTTTGCAGCATTAACTTGATGAAAACTCTTTGGGATTCAAATTAATGCGTCGCTACAGGTTTAATCAAATCAAAGCCTGTCAAATAGAACTCAAGATACAATTATAAAATTTTCATTTGATTATGTTTAAATAAAGTGTTTAAACACCTTAAGGCGTTCTAAATAATTTGAATCCAGTTATAAAAAATTCTTTTACACGGTACAGTATCTCTGTTGATTCTGTTTACCTTTGAAATATCTAACATTGTTTTCAAGTTCATGTTGTAAAATAAATTGGTATATAAACGGGTACACCAACCTGATAACACCAACTTGTTTAGGTTTGGTTTGCATACATCAAAGCTGAATTAGCTTCATATGGAATAATGAAAGTATAGACGTTTTTTATCACTTTCCACCAGTGAATTGACACCTATATGGCTTTCTTGAATTTTGCGATTAAAAGTACAACAAGTACAAACCTACAATGTGAAAAAAAAATGTCACCTTTTCTTCTGATTTTATTTATTTACATTAGGCTACTATTGCACTGTGTCTCTACATTTTGCCCTTTTAAGTGTACTTTAAAGTGGATCTAGATAACATGGTAATGTCATTATATGTGAGCGTTTTTATTTAAGCTGGAAAGTTGTTGGCTACTAGATTAAATTTTATTTAAATTATGATATTTAAAAAAATTGAATAAATCAAAAGTTGTGTAGAAAATTGACAAACATTTCTTATGATAATAAGTGCGTTCAAACTATCAGTTTTTAAAGCTTCTTCAAAAAAATGGAAAAAACAAAACAATCATAATTAATTAAACACATTAACACACCCACTAAAGTACTTTAATGCAGACTCGAAGTGATTCACCTTTGCTAATGGCCATTTGCTTCAGGAAAGCAATGAATGAATGAACTACTAAATTCTAAAGATTCGATGTTTTTGTGGTGATGTGAGTGCAAGAAAGTCGTATTTGCAATAGCTGCCGTTTGTCATAAATTTTGATTGCACATTATATAATTTCAAAAGCCACTGACATAGCAGAGACATTTTGAGGGATATGTGAAATTCTAGTGACTAGGTGTTAAAAAATAAAACACAAGGCAGCCATTGCAGATACGACTTTCTTGCTCTCACATTATGAGATATTGTTTTATTTGAAACCGCTTGTCTCATAAACGATCTTACAATTTATTCCAACCAGTATTCAAAGCTACAAGCATGCCCCTTTCAAAGCTGGTTTCGTTTCCTAAGGTAATTAATGTAATTGGTTTTATCATGTATACTCTCTAAATGTAAATGAGTGAAAATTTTACTCCCCGAAAGAGTAAAACTCTTGTAAACCACATAAAAAGAATTTATTTATTTTAACATTACAAAGGGAAAATCAATGAATAGGGCCAAAGAATGATTCAATATACTAGTAATTCTCAATAAGAGCAATTCAAAACTACACTCTTAGAAGGCCGGGATCAAATTTTTGATCCTTTTGCGGGATCATTTTATTTTGATCCTTTAAGGATCACTTTTGATCCTTTTGCGGATCAATATATACAAATGGATCAAATTCACAAGGATCATTTTTGATCCTTTTTTAGGATCATTTTATTTTTATCCTTTTTGATTACAATATCAAAGTTTTGATCCGTATTTCTGGTTTACTTTGATACGGAAAGGATGAGCTCACATTTTGATACCGCGTTTGGATGCAACGTGATGTTTTGTTTCATATTTGAGTACACCCCATTACCGCTACACAGCGGGGAATGTATACTATGGTGTAACATGTATAAATACGTTGATTTCATCACACAGCCCCGTGGTCGAGTGGTTAGAGTCTTGGTCTCGTAATTACCAGCAGGTATGAGTGCGGCGTGGGTTCAAACCCTGCTAGCGTCACTTCAGTGTGATGTTTTTTGCAGGTCTTTTTTATAAGAAATATTTGATCCTTTTTTGGATCAAAATTTTTGATCCTTTTTTTGGGATCACTTTGATCCTTAAAGGATAAGCTCATATTTGATACCTAAAAAGGATCAAAATTGATCCTTTTTGTCTCATATTTGATACTTTCTTTCTAAGAGTGTAATCTCATAATCTACGTGATATTGAAGAACTCAATGCAATTAAGAAAAGCAAAAGTATAGAATCGACACATGTCCTGGTTCGAAAGACTAAATGCGGATTTAAAGTTTTTTCGTACATCAAATAATTATTTGCAACAATTATTCGTGTTTAGATTATTAACCCTCATACGCTAATGCGCTTTTGGATTAGAACGGAGATTTGATGCTGAAAAATCGATATCTTACAGAAAACTTTTTATTCGCCATTAATCGTATATTCTATCAATGAAATGCCATTAAATCGTATATTCTATCTATGAAATCTATTTGAATAATGAATACTTTTCCACGAAAACTGGTGCAGAATAAAACCTGGCTTCAGACGGAATTGAATTGTTGAGTATTACGTTACCATCTGAATACCGATGGTCAACAGGCGTTCTGATGGCATTATAATCTTGTTGAGTAAAACAAGGATGTTTATGTAATTAAATCTTGCAGACAGTAATCTGCAATCAATCGTACAATAATCTGCATCTGGACATAGGTAAGACTGCCATGCAAGTTTAACATGAGATTAGTTTGCTTTGAATAGTAAAGTAAACTGTTTTATTTACTGGCTTGTTGACGATATCTAAAATAATAAAATGATAGTTGTATCAAAATACATTTTTTTAATATAAGGGAAGGACATTTTCCGACAGGTTAGCCTTTATAGCAAGAAATGATGCTTCAAAATGCAGTTATATTCGATTTATTCACAAAGTATTTCAATGGTGTATCTAAAGATTAACCAAAGAACAAAAGCTCGAAACAAGCAAATTTGACCAAGAAAATATGCTCATTTGCACACAAACCAGAATTGACATGGAGAAGGGGCAAAGCAGGAATATATGAATATGTGATTGTAATCAGTCTTTGGCACCATAACTTGACTTGGTGTCAAGCCATGGTAAATCTGCCATTTAAACATGCCTAAACAGACCATCTTGGGGCTAAGTCCACACCTCAAGTTTAACCAAAATATCGAAGCTGCTCACAAATTTTATGATCAGTATGCTCCTTAACCCTTTGAACCCGACGAGCCAGAATACCAGCTCACGTGTACATGTATCGTATACACAATGAGCAGGTTTACCGGCTTTTAGGTCACAGAAACTTCATGTGACTGTCAACAAGCATGGGTAGTTACAATTTGCAATAGTCTTATTTATATTGGAAGACATCAATAAAGCTTAAAGGTGATATTGTCTCAATTTGGCTATCTACCGCATCCGTAGGCACCACCACCCTTGTACTGCCAAGTTCAAACCATTGTCTCTCTTAAATTATGTAACCCATGAAGATCAAATTACTGCCACAAATAGCAGAAAGTGTAAGCTTTAAATGAGACATTACACAAGTCCATAGGCCAAGGAGTAGTGAATTTACATCAAATTAAGTTGAAGAACCCATGAAAAAATGTAACAACACCACCTTTTTAGCATATCCACCTAATGACCCATATATATTCCTAATGAGTAATAATTGATATTAAAATCAATAAACGAACTTTTTTAATTTAATAATTTATTGGAAAAACGCTTTGGGTAAATCGGTTAGTAAGAAATTTGGTGGAAAATTGTCTCTGTAAGAAAAATTATAAGACTTTTCTTGTCATTTTTATTCAATGCTTTTTCTTGATTCAACGACGATTTCATGAGTTTCCATGTGGAAAAGTGGCTAATACCTTTACCTATTTGATTTGAGAGAGATTCTAATTTTGCACCATGTGTTCCAAGCTGAATACCGATGGTCAACAGGCGTTCTGATGGCATTTTAATCTTGTTGAGTAAAACCAGGATGTTTATACAATTAAATCTTGCAGTCAGTAATCTGCAATCAATCGTAGAATAATCTGCACCTGGACACAGATAAGACTGCCATGAAAGTTTAACATGAGATTAGTTTGTGCAACTAAATATATTGTGTGCTTATTCTTGATTACGTCTTTGAAAGATTTTGTAACATATATATATATGCAGCGGTGGAAATACCCACATGATAGTCAACCCAGGGTTAGGCAACCCCGGGTTACCTAACCCTGGGTTGTCTTCCACTTAGGTTATATATGTAGAACATACTATTACAAGTATGTATTTATATATATATATAGCTATATGCAGCAGTGGAAATACCCACATGGTTGCTCAACCCTGGATTGCACAACCCTAGGTTGTCTTCCACTTAGTGTTTAGACTGTATACGTAGAAAATATAACATTATACTACTATTAAACATGCCTAGGTTTAAAATATATCAACTGACTATGATTACCTTGGGTTGACAAATGAACTTCATTAGCAACTTCAAGCAAGAGAAGATCACCGGGGTGAACAGCAGCACCCGTTTGATATTTGGCAGGGGGTATAGGTCAAAAATACAAAAGCGGACAATCAACTGTATGGATTTTAGCTCTGGTCCAGAGCGATGTATATTTCTATCACGATCAGCTAGCTAGCTATTGTAGCATCATAGTATAATGAACGGAATGGCCTAATGACCAGATATTCCAGTTTATATTATTTCCTCCCGCCATTTATGTGTGGAATGCCCATTATACTGTTTGACAAATGAACTTCACTAATAACGTCAAGTTGTTAGTTCAACTGATTATGATTACCCCGGGTTGACTAATAAACTACATTAACAACCTCGGGTTGTCAATTATGCAAGTAAAGATCATACAGGGTGAACATTGTACAACCTGCTATACAACAACTGAGTACATTATGAATTACCTGCTTTGCACTACTATCAATAGTATGTTCTACGTATAGGAAACTAAGTGGAAGACAACCCAGGGTTAGGTAACCCGGGGTTGCCTAACCCTGGGTTGACTATCATGTGGGTATTTCCACCGCTGCATATATATATATATATAATATATATATATATATGACAAAGGTTGTAAAATTCTTGTTTTCCTTTACTCTTTACAAACAGAAATTAAAACCCAAGTAAACTGTGTAATAATCTGTTCAAAGGAAATCTAAATGACCTTCAAAAGAATGAAAACGCAATCGAAACGCAATATTTACTGCCAGGTTACCATTGACATGTTATGATGTTTGCGAGAACAAACGAAAAAGGAGAAAAATTTGATAAAGAGTAATACTCCATTCTTGGGTGGATCAAAGGAAAAAGAGTTCGCGAGAGCAATTCAAATAGAGCTTTAAAACTTAGCTATAATTTAACCAATTATACTCACTGGTCAGTTAGAATAAAGGCCTAGGTTTACGAGGCCATTTCGTTAGCAAAGAACAATGTTATTCCAATACTATTCAACGTGTACCCCATTACGTCACCATAGGTAAATCTTTACAGATTTACAAATCAGACCATCAAGATTTTTCGGGTCTTTACAAAATGTGCAATAACTTTTGATTCAGAAATCCAAATTAAACTAAACAAAAATCTTGTAAAAGCCAATGAACTACTCTATTACATTACTATAACGTTTGCTCGCATGTGCCTTGTTCTCTCAAAAGAAAAGTTCAAAGTTCGTTGCGTTTTTATTGGGACAACCTGTATTTCAAATAGATATATATTGCATTTTTGGCCAACTGGAATCATTTGTTCATTTATGTTCGACTACTTTATCCTAATCTACTTTCATTTATCATGTCTGTAAATGTAATTATAGATGGTTTATTACAAATGTCATTACGCATTGAAAGGAGGATATAGAAATACATGCTTATATCAACGTGTGGAGTAGGCAAATAGAGTCGTTTCTTACACAAATATGAAGGAAAGGAAAAAGGAAATAATAGTTTATTATTAAAACTAATGGCCTCTTTTGGACTGGAAAATAACTGTAAACTGAAAAATGATGAAACATTTAAAAAAAATCAGGCACTCTGCATTTTACAATGTTTGTTTCAAATCACGTGTCCATGTGACACGTACTATAATGTCAAATACTATAATGCTTAATTCACGTCGGTATATATCCCTTTAAAGATCTGCATACAACCAATTATGTTTTATTAGGATGACGCTTTTAAATAAACTAAAAGAACATAATGTTATTTTAATTCATTCAAAAAACGTGTTATATGACGAATTAATAATTAGTCATGGACATGATCTAATTATTTTTGTCATAATATTAAACTCCATGAAGTAAGCTGTTTATAAAAAAATTACGTCATTCTAAGTATGTTTCCATTAAAGTTAAGATATGTTTCTGATTTTTGTATGCTTAATTTGCCTAATCATGCTACATGCTAATACACAATTCGTACCTTGATCAACGTTTTAATTCGTATTCGTTATTAAGGCCAGAGCCCAAATGAGTATTCCACAAATTATGAATTTTTTTGAAATTTATCATTAAGTTCGTTATGCAAACCCTATTCTTTTGTCACAATATGTTGCACTCATACATAATGACCACTTTGGCTTGCCATCAACAATTAATGTATGCCATTTGTGACATGACTTGTAGATTGCATGGTAGATTGTAATCAATAAGCCACATGTTGCTTGATGACAACCAAACGAAGATATTATGAGTATTTCATTCTTCGTAATGTCACCACCAAATAATTATACATATTTTTTTATATTATGCAGCGCATGTCAGCTTAAAGAAAATGTTTCATAGTTCTTCTTTCTTTCGTTTAGTAATCATAATTTTATGTAGTAAATTATCAATGAATTACCCTTTTTTTGTTGGGGGGGGGGGCAATCATAATCGTCAAGATTTTATTTAATATGTAAGTGGTCAGGAAGGGTCCATGTGGCAATAACATATGTTTTTGTGTATTCCAAATCTTTAATTTTTGTACCTACATGTAGTATAAATACGCATTCTCAAGGGTGCATTTAAATTAATTTTGCCCATAAAATCGTAACCTGGCAACTATTTTTTTTAATGTATTTGTACCTACATACCTTAAATATGGCTTGAATGTTATTGAAATTATCATTGGAAATTAAGTTTTTAAAATTTTCAAAAAATAAATTGCCCCAAACGAAATGTTTCAATCGACCCCTTGAACATAAAATAATATTTAGAGGATCTATTGAATGAAATAGAGTTATTTTATACCACCTACTACCGTAGTTGTGATTTTGTCACTTTACAATGGCTCCTTATCTCAGAGTTACAGGCTGATTATTTTTATAGAGGAGGCCATATTGAAGTGTGCCTTACTTGCATTATTTGATACAAAAACAAATATTTGTTTCAATTTGCTAAATATACTTGTGTGAGTTAAATGTTTATGCATCATTTAACTCAGAAAAATCCATTGGCTTCGATTTTTTATCTTTATTTTGACCAATTTGAAAATATAAGTCATATCATAGGCGCCTTATTTGATTTTCAACCGATTTGATGTTATTGTCTACAATTTCTCACATTTTGAGACAAAAGACAAACTTTCAATTCAATTTGCAAGTGTTACTTGAGTTATATTTATTCAAATATAAGGTATGTTTTGGTTGGTTTAAACTTACTTATATATACATTATTTTTCAAATGATCAAGAAATGTATGTATACCAACAACGGTGATACTAATTGTGTCAGGATTAAATTCATATTTAAGCTTAGCCAGGATTTATTGGTTGCACTCGAATTCAAGTTACCACATTCTAATTTAGGTATCAAATAATCTCATACCTGTTTCTCAACGCATCGCAGCTCTTCCATTTCATTTGACAGTCATCATTACTAGTTCAGCAATCGTGCAACACCTGTAAGTAATCAAGTGGAATTACGGCAATTTGAGATTATTTTGCAATGGACCATATCATTTGACACCCTTTCATATCATCGTTGTAATTTAGAACGTTAAAAAACAAGGAATCTGGGTATTACGGTATCTTTTTGCTAAATAGTTTTTTCTATCTCATTTAATGAATCCTTATAAATGAAGAGCCACTTTCAATATCAGTATGATACATAAAACACAAAGTAAAACGGACTGGCGATGATGAATGTGAGGAGTACCTCGGAATAAATAGATGAGAAGGAATCACAACAAAGATTGATCAAAGCATCAATCCATCTGCCGCTCAATTGCTTGTCAAGAATCTGAAGTAGCAATTCAATCGATCGTTTAATTATCATGATTATGGTTCGAATGTTTGCAGCGGATGTTCTATTCACGGTACTTTCTTTGCTACGAAAATTGTACCCACTGTTTGGAAACAATCGGTACCATCCGCGCTTTTCCAACCAAGTTTTAGCAAGATGTGTCCAACTTTGATGCTCTATTTTATTAATGGGCAGCATTGGGCACTTGTTAGAAATACGTATGTATTGGTAATAGCTTTGTACCGAACGAAGACGACAGCAATCACGTAAACATACAATTCAGACTGATTTTTCTCGGTTGGAAGACGAAAATAACGGCAGGGATCCCGTCGTGGCTTGTAATCACAAACTTCAGCATAATAGGCCGGCATGTTTTCCCTTATTTTTGTTTTAGGCGAAAGTTATGGTATAAAATCGGAGTCGGACTTTTTTCCCCATAGACTTAAAGTGTGGCAAAAATGGTCACACCGTTTGTTTGGGTCCAAAACGCACGTGTTGGGTGATGTGCATAAATTATGACGTCACAACTTTCCCGGCGTATAATTGTTCGTGCATAAATTTGTAAATTGTCAGATAATATTCCAGTAAATAGCGGCAAATGGAATGTGTGACCTTCCAGCCCGTATGAGCAGTAAATACCAGAAACTTCATTTTACGCTACAGGTGAAAATACATGTCAAGGTCGTAATTTGCCGAAATTGATTTTTTGACAGATTTACAATCATAGTGCTTACTATAAAATACCAGCAAAGTTTCACTTCCAAAAAATGATAGGAAATGTGAAATAAATCTGCATATTCTTAAGACGATCAACAGAAAATATAGGGCTTACTGATATTTGAACGCGTTTATCTCAGTTATACGTTTTACTCC
>JXSR01S041725.1:8990-29251 GCA_000969725.1 Ophiothrix spiculata | reverse complement strand
GCATTAGACATGTTCCACATAGTTATGAACATTAAGGAAAAGTTATTTGATATTTGAATCAAGGAAGATATTAAAAGAATTAAAAAAATAAAATATTCTAAATGGAATCAAGACTAGTCTGTGATAACGGTGCTCACTGGTGGGATCAAGACATGCAGGTGTTTAAAGATTAAAATAATTTCCAAAATACTGAATAAAGTTCATGTAACGTTTGGTAACGTTTGTGACTTCGCACGGAAATTTTTTTTGTTGCTCCAAATGACTTCAAAGTAAACTTTTTCTGACATGTTAGCGAATTTTTTATTGCGCTATAATTAGTAACATATTTATAAATAGTTCATAAAAGTGGTAGGAAATTCTATCGTCAGGATTTCTTTAAATGCAATGTTTTGTTTGGTAACGTTTGTGACATTTTGGTGTATTTTTTTGGTAACGTTTGTGACGATTTTGAATGAAAACACGTGCTCATTCATGCACGGGTAGAAAAATTTAAAAAAATTTCTGATTAGAAAATACTTTTCACATACCGAGTAACAAACGTATGACTGGAAAAACTGCTCATATGGTCGAATGAAAAAGCTGATTTTTTGCTTGAAATCAAAAAAGGTTTAGTTTTTACTGCAATGAGCCTAATGAGGTGCGAGAAGCCAAGAGTTGCAGTCAGTATGATAATGAGCTGATGATGATAGTGATGTTAATTACCTGTATGCTCATTGACAAACCAAGTAGTAAGCTTATAATGTTGTAGATCCTTAAATCAAAATGTAGAAAATCCTCCAAAAATGCAACAAATATAATTGGCTGGCAAGTCCATTCTACACAAGACAAATCGAGGGTAGTAATAAGTTATCATAAAGATAATTTGAGTAGGTTTATGAAAATGGTGTTGTGAGTATGACATGACGTCACGTGCAAACTCTCTAGTGATTCTCCTCCCTGTCCTACAAAATATACAAATGACGGTAGGAAACCAACAGGGATGACAATTAAATTATCTATATTTAACCAGGGACGCGTATCTGACTTTTATATTTATTATTATATAAATTCATTTGATGCACAATAAGTTGTCAACACCATTGGAGATATTTGCAGCGAATACATCATTCTTAATGCACGTTAGCTAACAAGTTAAAAATCAATATTTATCGCAAATTCTTAATTCAACTCGTTCTACATTTTAAAAACATGTTGTTATACCAGCACAAGAAACGATAAAAATACAATATTTTAGCACAAAGGTCCTTTACAGGTAACAAAATACAGATACATCCTTCTGGTATTCATACATGTATAATAAAGTACGTCACAAAAGTGAAAGGGTCTTGTTGATTCCTATTTACTATTCAAACCCTAATGCAAAATAATAGGTTAATTTCACTTCTGCCCTTAGCTACTTACATGAGGGCATCAGGCAGACAAAAGTCAACAAGGGAGGGAAAAGGCAAGCGATAATTTTAAAGGTAAACATGACGATGGTAGATCAACAAATGAATGCACCTGCACAAGAAGCGTAGGATTAATAATATTGTGTAGTATAGAATTTCTCGCCTCGAGAAACGCTTGGTGACAAAGATGGCTTTTAGGTGTATTTTATATTTTCGGTGACGGTGAGAAAGTGTAGTTAGTGTTTCAATGTTGATATGTTTCTCAATTTGCTTGGTATAGAGCTACCTCCAATGGTATTTATTTTGGTAAAAAACTGGCTTAGATTCTTCCCGCAACTTTTCTGCTGCCATTTTGTTCACTTGAATCGACAACTTGTTGTTATTGATATTACCTACAAGTTGTTTTCCTTGAATTTGTGGAATATTGAAAAAAAAAACACATTTTTTTTTCTCTGAAAACAATGGTGTGAAAATAACATTGTTTTCATTGAAATTGTTTCTGATCTTTAAACTGGTAAATCCATATGAGGTACAAATGCAGGGGGACAAGCACTGGACATACATGAAGTCACACACTGAACCATCATAGAATGATATATTACAAATTAATTCTCTCTCAAATTTAACTGATATGTAGATTTTTAAACCTTTTGATTTTACTACATTTTGAAGCTTTATTTAGAGCATTTCCATATTTCCATAATCGCAAACATTTACCGGTATCATACCTATGTCATACCGGCGTTGCGGCATCCTTCGGCTTACCAGACACCGGTCGGCGACCGGTGGTTATGTGACCAGGGTTTTAAGCTCTTGAATTAATCATTAATTCTAAATGGAATCAAGACTAGTCTGTTTAAAGTAATGTTAACAAACACCAAACGGTTCAGCAAAAAATAAAATTTATTCGATATTGAAAATGTGACAACAGTAATAAGAACATCAGGATTCGGTGAATATGAATTACTGAGAGTACGAAACAATTGAAAATAGGCCGTAATGACGAATAATATATTAACAAACACAGGTACAGAATTTAACAGGGCGATTTTTCTTCAAAGCACTGTATTTTAAACACCGGCTTAAAGAGAATAGCCTTAGCCTAGATTCCACTTAGAATTAAAAACTTAAGGAAAACTTTAAATGCTCTATATAAAGCTTACAAGTGTAGAAAATTCCAAAAAAGTACAACAAATTACACAGAAATGACTCAAATTGAGAAAGAATTGATTTGTACAATTATCATGCCTTGATAATAGTGTGACTATCCTGTGTTTCTTAAATCCTTAATTTTTACATGTGTGTTAAATATTAGTAGGAAGAATCTAGGCCAGTCCCTTTAACATTTTAATAAAACTTTTTTATAAATGTTATCTTGAGTTATGCTAAGTGCTTATAAAAAGAAAAATTATAACACTATTTTCGCAAATGTTTTTCTCAGCAATCCGTTACTTGAACAGCTATTCTATCTAGACAAAAAATAATCTCACGTTTCTTATCCTTTACTTAGGTTAAGTATGTGTAATCAACATCCTTAGAGTTTAAGCAATACGTTAAGTAAATAACTTATCATTATTATTCCACTTGTTTATTTTTCTCATTACATTATTTAAACACTAGTTTAGATAGCCATACTATTAAAGGAGACTGTACTTAACCTTGCAGCTAGGGGTAAAAATGTTTTTGACATCTTTAAGAAGTTGAATCAACACATATCATGATGATTTACTGAAAAGAAAATACCCGGAAATATATACAAAAACAGACGCTAGAACTTAAATTATTTAAAAACTTTTTTTTTTAAATAAATGCGTGATTAAACAACTAAACACAACGGATATTTTATTAAACGTGAAGTGATTTACCTTTGCTTTTAGGCATTTGCTTCAGAAACACAATATTGAATCAACAAATGAACTCACTTAATTCAAAGGTAATCGATATTCTTACAGTGATAATATGAGTTTTATTGACAATTTAGGACGATGCTACAAGTATAAAGTATAATGTGAGGCGTCAAGAGGTACAATTGTTGCGTTCTATTAACAAGACAATGAGCACTTGTTTCACCAATTCAATTCTATGCGATGGGATGATTACTTTTGATTAGATTCTTCACAAAAGAAAATAAAATGACACAGGCAAACCCCTTGGTGTCAATTAGAGGAGTCAAAGAAGTGTTACGACACGAAGCCCCTGGATAAATAAAATGAATTAACTTTGCGACAGAAAATGCTGTAGCATTAGACATGTTCCACATAGTTATGAACATTAAGGAAAAGTTATTTGATATTTGAATCAAGGAAGATATTAAAAGAATTAAAAAAATAAAATAAAAAAGATGATTTTTAACAAAAACACGAAATAAAAGGACCGAGGCAAGTTAAGTTTTGTTTTTCTTATCCTCCAGTACGTGGTCTCATTATAACCACTAAACCTAATATCAGCTACTCCATTAATTTCTGATGTTTCTACTGGATTATAGAGACATTTAAAGTAAAAATCATGATTATTATTAAACGATGCATTTCTTGTCCACAAAAATAATTTGTGTTCGACTCATGTACCCTAATCTTTCTTCTGTGTGTTTGTCCGTTTGTAAATATATTGCACGAGTATGGTTTATTGCAAATGTCATTACGCATTTAGAGAAGGATACAGAAAAAACATGGTAAGCTAGTTGGTTGGTTACTCATTCATATCTAGCTCTAGAAAGACGGATTAAAACGTTTTAATAAATGACTTGTGGTCATTTCACTAAACAAAAGAAAAAATGAAGTATGACAAATAATACTATAGAATTTGTTCAAATTACGTATTTATATTTTTAAGTATTCACGTTTATATCAATCAATCAATCAATCAAAGTACTTGCATAACATGCATACCCCATGAAGGAGTCTATTCGTACAGGGGACCCACGGCTTACGTGACTGTCCGAACACGGAGCAAGTAGAGTAACGACAATTCTTGCCCAAGGAAACAAAGAGACGAAAACCGCCCGACCCGGGGATCGAACCCACAATCTCTGTATTACGAGACCCGTGCTCTAACCGCTCGGCCAGTATCACTATTGGTTTTATATGTGAAACAGTTCGTCAAGAAATAAAGAAAGCGGCAACGATTTCGCGTTCAGTTGTTAGTATTCAGAAACTTACAATCAAGAATCACGAGTCATAGTTCGTATAAGATGAATTACGAGTAGAAAGTGTTAAACGTATTTGCAATATTGTTATTCGTTGAACTCATACATAATGACCATTTTAATCTGTCATAAACGCTGACTGTTTCGTATGATATAACCACATGTTGCTTGATGAAAACCGATGGAAGATTGTATGAGTTTTGATCCCCGTAATGTCACTGCCAGCATATGATACCAAATGTTTTTTGTTTGTCTGTTTGTTTTCTTGCTTTCAATATAATGATAAAATATCATTCAATAATAGCGGCAATCGTAATTGTCAAATATACCTTAAGTATATAAAGAATAAAAGGCTAATGATTGAAAATGAGATTATGTGGTACCTGCTACTAGTAACTACATGTGAATACCAGTCGCATGTTTACATTATTGCGTCAGAGTAACTAAGCTTGAAGCTGCCGAACAAGTAAAGTTGGCGTATACGTACTCTGATTCTAAGTCCAGGTATTCAATAATCTCCTACCTGTTTTCATTCCATTTCATTTGTCAATCATTATTAATGCAGCTATCTTGCAACACCTGCAAGCAATCAAGAGGAATCCAGGCATTCTTAGATTATTTCGCAATGGACCATATTATTTCATCACATCTAGTATATTAGATTTATTTCGAACTTAAAATAGGGATGAATGTTTCTCTCATCTATACATTTCAGGTGTTGTTGTTATTATTGTTAAATGGTATCTCATTGGTTGCATTAAAAACACCACGCTCATTCAAGTATATATACATGTATATAGGGAGAGAGATAGATACAGAAGATTGCAGGATCAGTGATCATCACGTTAATCACTCCTTGAAAATTGTTGCTACTTAATGTACTGGACGCATGAAAGAATGGTAAAATCATAGATAAGTGAGAATGTTAACCCTTGTCTTCCTAAGGGGCCTAACGAATGATCGCCGATTGCACCAAAACGCAAAATAAAGCGACCGTGAGCATTTAGGTAATTGTTTTTACATCCTTTGCGGTCATTTTGATGAACAAAATTGGAAGTACTACCTAAGTGAGGTTATTGTAGTCCGTCAAAGTCCGAGGGTAGGTTGGGTGTTTGTTACCTCGAAAATTTTCAAATCGCAATTTTGATTAATATCTGCATGATACGAATGTGAAACTTACAGGACATGTTAGAATTGTCTATTTCTTTATTCATTAGCCAAAAAAAAAAAAAAAGACCAAAATTGGACATTAAAACGATTTTTTGAAAAAGTGACAATTTTTGTCCAAAGTCGATTTTTAGGTTCGGAAAAACTTTGTTACGTCATATTTATGTAACGCATCGACCGATTTGCATGATCTTGGTATCAATAGAAAGAAGAGACCCTACCCTATACTATAATAGTACCAAACAATATAGCTTTGGGGTCCCAATTTCAAAATCACAGAGCGGGGAAACCCCCCTTAGAAGACGTGTTACAAAAAAGGCTCAGGAAGACGAGGGTTAAAATAATGTTTGCTAAAATAAGGATACTGTCACTTGTTTAGCTATTTTATGAAATAATTGTTTTTCATGATTTTTTTTTTCATATTTATAAATCTTTGCAAAGTTACCAGCTCCTTAGAAAAAATGTTGAAAATTGTACGTTGGTGATCATAAGATCTTGAATTGGATCATGAAGAGCGCATAACTTCAGTTTAATCTTGTGTCTCAAAGGTCGACAATGATTAGTTAAAGAGAGCAGATAAGTTAAATATAAGTTTGAGAAACCCTGATATTTCTAGTTGGCAACTAACCTATTGACTACCTGTCAAAATTTGACAAGAGGATGATGTGTAAGCAGCCAACTATACGTCAAGACAAATTTAACGTGTTTAAGAAGCACCGCACTTTGATGACCATTTATAGTTAACTAGGTGATGTCAAGCCTGTTATAGCTTGACCCGTTTCTGTTTTTTTAATGAAAACGGCAGGTGTCTTTGACTATTTGAAGCATCCTGTTGATCCAATTTTCTTCTCATCTATCTTCCTGTGTCGATACATACATCTTCCTCTTTTATTTCCATCTTCTGTTTATCTTTCATTAAAATCCCACCTGCTCTCTATAATCGTTGATAGGTTATCAAATATTGAACCGATTTCATTGACTATAGCCTTCCTCATTTTAGTTTTTGCAAAACACGTTCAAATATGACATAAATACGAAGATAAAGACATTTTTTATCCAAAAAAAAATAAAAAAAAAATACAATTACGCCTAGTAACTGTATTTTTGACATCGACATCGATGAGCGTGAGCTTTCAAACTGATATTAACTTAATAATAAATATAGTTTTGAATGATAAATTGTTCCATTTTAAGTGGGATTAACAGGCGCGTAGCTAAGGGGGGGGGGGGGGGGCAAGGGTCGCAAGTTGCCCCGGGCGCCACCTCTAGGGGGGCGCCAAATCGCCACTACATGACAAATAATTGTACCAACAACAGGGGACATACTGCTGAAATTAGCAAATATTACTGCAAAAAAAAAAAAATTGCGTGCTGGAAAAAGATTTCATCAAAATTTAGCAGAAATTACCCATTTTAGCCAAAATATGAGGAGTTTTTGGGGCGTACCTTTTCAAGTTGACCACCCCCCCACCCCCCCACCGAGGGGGGGGGGGGGCGCCAGTTTCACTTCTTGCCCTGGGCGCCAGACACCCTCGCTACGCCGCTGGGGATTAACGTACGTTAGGCGTACCTAACGTACGTTTGGCTCTATATGGTGATGTGTGTGACAGGGCCCTATTTGGAGAAACTGAGAATTATTTTGGTTTGCGTGTAACACAGAAAAACAAAATAATAGTTATTTCTAAATGACAAACATTGAGACTCTGATTAGATTCATCATGATCGTTTATAGTTCCTGGTATAAACATTTTTGATTACAGATCCTATAAATTTAAAATGGTACTTACTAGAAATATTTCTCTTCCTAACTGAAAGTTTGCTGTTTTAACTGGCAATCGCGTCTATCTGATGACTTTGTGACGTCACAGGTTAGTTGCCGTTTCAGAAAGGGTGAATCGTAAATTTTATTTAACTTATAAGCCCCTCGTCTTTGTTCAAAGGCAAAACGCATTGATCAAGAACAAGACAGAACTACACGGCGACTCAAGGAAACAATCTGAATCCGTGTGAAAGAAGATAACACCATGAACATAGAAAATGAAATATTTCCTTCTTCCCCTTCGTAATTCAGTTCAATATGATATCTCAGCGTCATTCTGAATTATATGCGGGTAACATTTGCGATGTTTTAGTTACAAAAATATATTACTTTCTTGTCTAGAAACAAGCTATATACGAGTATATGATCCTTTTAGCATTATAATAGCAGGCAGATCTTCGTTCTTCTTTTTCTATGTCTGTGACAACTATCAAACAGGTAATACCTGAAGCTGAATTGCATACTGTAGGATTCAATTTCCTTAAAGAATGCAACAGTTAACGGCAATAGACGGAAACAGTGCGGCTTTTTCGTCTTTTCTATATCCTATTCAAAGCCTTTACTGGGTTTTAGGGATGCATATATATCTTCGCCTGGGGATCTGTGATAGCATGAATTTGATCATTTGTTAAGCACCTGTAGACGTAAAAAGCAAACAAGCAGACTGTTGTTATACGAATAACAACTTCAGTGAAATAGCGTACATTGATCTTATTTGTTGTAATAATGAATTGTCATGAAAGCATCAAATTTAAGGACCCATCACTACTAAAAGCAGTTTTGAGATAATATAATTAAGAAAACAGGAAGCTTCAAAATGGTTTTTATTCCATGAAAATCTAATATTTCGTTTAAATTTTATAACCGATTAAGTGAAAAGAGAAGATGCAAACAAAAAAATTGATAGAAGTGTCAAATTTTGCTCTTTCATATTCTGTTACATGTACTTTTTAATCAAAATTTATGATAAAGATGTAGTCCAAAATATCAACAACAATATGATATAAAAATGCGAATGGATGACAAAATTACATAATAGAAAGTGTATATTTTCACTAATTTGCTATTTGCATTTCTTATGTAATGTATTATTTCCTCACCCTGCTATATTCAATAAAGAAAGAATAAAAGAAGATGATTTGGCCAAATACAGCCTTTCGTTTGCAGAGTTATTGGATTTTGAATCATTTTCTATTTTTTTGAAGTAAAGGATTAAAAATGTTAGTTTTCTTCAATGTTAATGCACATCTATGCAATTTTCGAGACAGATATCTGCTAAAACAAATGTTTAAAAGCTATCTCTTTATCAAGCATCAAGATATATACTTTGGGTGAAAATCCTATAACTTTTTCTACTTGCACCGATTAAATAAAGTGTGTATAAATCATTGGCTATCGTAACCATGCAGACCTTGTTGGTATTAAAAGTCCACCATGTGTTAGTGCAATTTCCCTTCGTGACAATTACAATGATAACCGATGCAACCAACGACTTTCTTGAAATGATACTTTGCAATTATTTCGAAGTAAGCATGGAGATTTTGAATTTGAAAACCCCCGCTTTTATCAAATTTGTAGGCTAGGAGAAGGGGTTTGCTTTGGTTTTGATCTCAAACAATTTATGCAGAAAGTCTTGAAGATATGACATTTCTCGCTTACTATGTTTTCGTGCAATCTATATTGAGCTCAAATTAATGTAGTTTATTTCACAGAAAATCAATCAATGATACAAGTACTTGCATAACATGCATACCACATGAAGGAGTCTATTCGTACAGGGGACCCACGGCTTTACGTGACTGTCCGACCACGGAGCAAGTAGAGTAAAGTTTCTTGCCCAAGGAAACTATGAGTTTAGGTCATTTCTAATATTATCATAGACATGATACACAACCTTGATCATAGGTCCGGCTCGAAAGGCACAAAAATAGTAATGCCACAGAATCACAAGTGGGTTTATATCTCGTCATGTGAGTGCAAGAAAGTCGTATCTGCAATAGCTGCCATTTGTCATAAATTTGGATTGCACACTTTATAATCTCCAATCTTGGGTCAGTGGTTCTTGAAATGGTTCTTCACAAGTGGGTTTATATCTCGTCATGTGAGTGCAAGAAAGTCGTATCTGCAAAGCTGCCATTTGTCATAAATTTGGATTGCACACTTTATAATCTCCAATCTTGGGTCAGTGGTTCTTGAAATGGTTCTTCAGGTGACACAGTCACCTGAAGAACAATTTCAAGAACCACTGATATAAGGCAGGGACATTTTGAGAGATTTGCCACATTCTTGTGAAGAGGCTTAAAATTAATATAACTTAGGGCAGCCATTGCAGATACGACTTCCTTCCACTCACATGACGATCTGTTATTTCCCATCCTGATGCATATGTAAAAAGAAACTTGTAATAAGTGATATAAATAAAGATACTGTAACGGGCAGAACGTAACCCACCCCACTTACTCTATTGTTATAATCACGAAGCATACCAGCGCTAAACAAATTTTACGACCTAGCCGGGACTCGAACCCGGGACATCCCGCACCCAAAGCGAGCTCGCAGCGCATAAACCAAAGAGGACTTCCCCGTCAGGTCTATACACTGAACGAACCTATACATTCATGACAATACTACCATACAAAGTTTGATTTTACATAAAATTCAACAATAAATTTGCATCATTTATTACTATACACTGATTGGCTTGATTTGAGTCAGCCAATAGTTTTTACTATTGCCCTCGCAACAAAAAGTTGGTTTATAAAATAAATATTGACTGCTCTTTCATTCTGGCAATAGTAAAAACAGTGATCTTGAGACTTTACTATAGCCCTCATGAGCAGTCAATATTTGTATGTACATATGATAGTAGAAATGAACAATAAATGAATTTTTTTTCTAAAATATTAAAGGCTGTGAATATTTATTTTAACTAAACCGGAACATAGATTACTTTTTTGTCTAGAGACAAAGTATATATAATCTTTTGACGCAATAGAACACATTAGCAGGCAAATACTCTTTTTCGTCAATCACAACTATGAGAAAGATACAACCCGAAGCGGTATTGGTAATTGTAAGATTATATTTCCTTGAAGAATGCAACAGTTAGCGGCAATGCACGGAAACAGTGTTGCTTTTTCAATTCTGCATCCTCTTCAAAGCTTATTTGGGTTTTTGGAAATGCATGTGTCTTCGCTTGGAAAAGTATGATTTTAATTACTTTGTTTTACTCGTTAAATAGATAGTATAAGAATAAAATTCATCTTTAACTGTTAATGCTCTTGCCGGCTTTAAAAGTGTCTAAACGTGGAACAAAATGAATTAAATTTCATGTATCAGATTCATCAGGATTGTTCGTAAAACATGATTATTAAAAGGTTCTTGTACAAATTCAAAACCAGTCATAGTCGAGTGATCAAGACAATAGGATGTTGTCGAAATATTTCGAGTAAGTGCTTCTTTACTTTACTGGATTTGTACAAGAACCTTTTAATATTCATGTAATCATGTTGTTAACATGATTAAAGTGGAAACATAGTAATAGCAAAATTGAAGTAAATTGTCTACATCATATTCCACTGTTTACTTTTTTCATTTACTTTATTTTGCTCATAAATTAAAGCAAAAACAACGTCTTTAAGAAGTAGCACACTTTGATGACCATTAGTTAACTAGGTGATGTCAAGTCTGTTATATCTTGACCCGTTTCTGTTTTTTTCTCTTTATTCAATGAAAACGACAGGTGCACTTGGGTATTTCAAGCATCCTGTTGATCCAATTTTCTTATCATCCATCTTCCTGTGTCGATACATACATCTTCCTCTTTTATCGCCATTCTTTGTTTATCTTTCATTAATATCCCACCTGCTCTTTATCATCATTGATGGTTGATAAAATATTGCATCGGCATTTTCATTGCATTGACTGCTCTTTTCTCAAATTGTTTTTCCTGCATTCAGCATAGTCATAACGTTTGATATATAGCAGGATTGAATCAAATGCCACCATTTGTTTTATCACACACTTAAACAGGTTACAGAACTGATTGAAATGTTGAAATGAAAAAAAATAACAAAACAATACACTACAAATAGAAACAAATCAATATTAGAAAGCAGACAGGATGGTAAAGACTACCCATTATTTTGGAGAGTTATGTCCCTGGATAATAACAATTCACCCATCATTCTCTTGTATATCACCATCAGAAAAGCTTGAAACAATTTATCTATCACTCTGTTCTAGTGCCTCATCCGACTTTTAACGGTTACCTCAATACTATGTTGTGCCATACCCGAGGTTCTTATAACGATTAATTCGCCACTCTGTACTAATATTTCTGCTACACGTTTAACGGATAACTCATCACCAAGTGTTACCACTTCCAAGAAATGTTTTAACTGTTATCTCACAACTCTGTTGTGTCACATATGAGACCATTTTGACATTCTTTTAACATTAAATCATCACGTTGTTGTGCCACTTTCCAGCAACTTTTAACGATTAACACATCACTATGCAGTGCGTCATCCGACCGAGAAACTTTTTTAAAACGGTTACACTTTGTTATACCACATTGGAGAGAGCTCTTAGGCCGAAAACATAGTCGGACTCCAAACAAAAATTACCAAACATTTGACGTCAAAATGACGAGTGACTCCAAACAAAATAACTTCAACACTGAGTTGAGACCAAATAAAAGTTCGCGCTAGATTGAGCATGTTATTGAATTGCCATATACAAAGGATCAAATGTTTGTTACCCGTTCATACTTTAAATTCGATGGCAAATATTTGGTGACGTCATGACCAAATGTTTGGTAGGGAAAATTTTGTTTTGAGGCCGACTTTGGTTTCAGCCTAACAGTTAACTCATTACTCTGTTGTGCAACCATCGAAAGACTTTAAACAGTTAATTCGTTGCTCACAACCGATACATTTTTCATAGTTAAGGCCCGGTGCAGACTCCTCTACCGTATAGAATATTTTGCTTAGAATATTAATTTTCACTATTCATTTTTCTTTAAATGATCTATAATGGTTAACTCATGTCACTCTTGTGCAACACCCGAAGGACTTACCGGTTTGCTCATGACTTTGTTGTGCAGCATCCAAGAGATTTTTCCGGATAACTCCTCACTTTACGGTTAGCTAAATAATCTGCTGTGTCACTTCTGAGAGACGTTTAATGGTCCAGCTGGTAGTTTATTCATTTCTTTGCTGTACCATCATTTTCTTTTTCACCTGATGATCAACCTTCTCCGAATTGTCAACAAGTTTTTCATATTTGTAATATTTGATTAAGCATGCCAATACCATTTAACTTTCCAACATGAATATTTAAAAGAAACTGTATATGGCTAATGAAAATGGCAATTTCGTTTTAATCATCTGGGTTGCTTTGTTTGATTGAATTATAAATATTGAATCCCGTCATTCTAAATGAAAAAATGTTCTAAATCAAATGCTCTTATTGAACATGTAGTTAATAATTCGTAGCATTACCCAGTTGTTGAAAAACTACATCGAGGCATTAATCAAAAGGTCAACAAACAAAGTCAAATATTTATGATTGATAAATAAAATCACACCATATCTTATTTAAGTTTAATGATTAAGTTATGAGAAGTCCCCAACATTTTATTTCACAGATCACACACAAAAAAAATCCGCATTGAAGTAATACCGTGAAAGAGAGATTTAGATTCAGATATATCTTATTTGCAATGTATCGCGGCTAAAAAGCCGAATTGAACATACAAAAATACATGTTTTGGATATCATAAGAGTATACCAATATTGCACATATTGCTTCGAAATCAACTACAATGATGCATTGCATCCGTGACATCATATCTTCAGGTGTTATACTCTTCAACAATTCCATATTTATTAAGTGTCATGGCAATCGCTTTGGGTCAATCACGATCCCGATATTGAAATTAATAGTATCATATTCAATTTTAACTTTATAATCAAGTTCAGATGTACAATTGATAAGGAAGATAATATTTTTAGAAAAATATGCACTAAAATAAAAGCTATATTAAAAGGGTCTGACTTAGACATGAAATTACCAATAGATTTTGTAGCTAATGCAATGAATTAAATAAGTTGCCGTTTAGCCTAACGGTTAATTGATTATATTTTCAACATATTTCTTCTTCGGTATGCAAAATTGTTTGCCCCATGGGATCAATATTGTCTAGTTTACGAGAGATTTTAAAAATTATTTTTAGGACCATGAATATTCATATTTAACAAGTACACTATCCATATCTGACTGGCTAAGTAATAACTGCAAACATGTTTTTTTAAATTTCTACACATAACACATTTTACTTTCAATTTCGTTTTTCCTTATACTTTTAATTGCAAATAACAAGTCTTAAAAAGTAGCACACTTTGATGACCGATAGTGAACTAGGAGATGTCAAGCTGGTTATATCTTGACCCGTTCTTGATTTTCTAATGAAAACGACAGGTGCATCGGGCTATTTCAAGCATCCTGTTGATCCAATTCTCTTATCATTTATCTTCCTGTGTCGAAACATACATCTTCCTCTTTTATCTCTAGTCTTTGTTTATCTTTCATTAAGATGCCCACCTGCTCTCTATGATTGTAAATGGGTGATAAAATATTGTATCGGTATGTTTATTCACTGCTCTCTTTTCAAACCGTTTTTCCTACATTGTAGCAGCATAAGCTAGATAGTCATGGCGTTTTATTTATGATGTATTATATCAAATGGCATGTTTGAGCAACTCATAGGAGCTGATTTGACTGCTAAGAAAAACATAAGTTAATCCTTCTTAGGGTTATAATGACGAGGATCAAAAGCATAAGATTATTCATCTTCTATATACATATCGAGGGTTGAGCGCCACAAGGACCTAATTGCATTATCAACAACCATGACAACAAAAGGTTTCAAGACATTTAGCCTGTTCAAGTTTGTCGTAAGTTATCTCATTAAAAGACAAAGGATTTTGTTAACTAAATCGTAAATGACAAAAGAAGTATCGAATTAATTCGACCGCACAAAAGAGGCCTGTCAATCAAAGTATAGGATAGGCTATTGTCTTTGACGAAAAGCATAACGCCTAGAGTTTTTTAGTTGTGCTTTTTATCGTGTAAACACAAAAGTGGGGATTATCTATATTTATTGACTCCAGTGAATAGAATAAGTAATGGGTTAACAAAATATTTTACTACGGATTACAAAATGCATTGTTATGCACGGACAGAACGTTTGAACTAACTAATTGTATTATATTCAAGGTTAAGGATCTAAAGACAAGTCATTTTCAAAAAATCAAGTTGTGATGACACTTTGAAGATGAATAATCAATTTAATGACCCATAATTATATAAATAAGAAATATTAACATATCGAAGTCTATAAATATTTTGTGCCTTTGTGGCGCTCAATCTTCGATATGTACATATTTTAATTCATCTATTTACTCGTGTCTTAAGTTTATGTTACGGTATATTCTACTGGATTAATGAATTATTACCGTTGGTACTTGTGTATTTTTCAAAAACAAATTGCACCGAGTGATTGAAATGTAATTAACTGAGTTGCTCTATTTAATTGAAGTATGAATATTGAATTATGTCATTCTAAATAAAAATTGTTATTAATTGTTATCAATACTAGTAAATTTTTGGAAACATAAGATTTTGGTTGCAAAATGTAATTAACTGAGTTGCTCTATTTAATTGAAGTATGAATATTGAATTATGTCATTCTAAATAAAAATTGTTATTAATTGTTATCAATATATAAATAGTGGGAAACATAAGAATTTTGTTGCAAAAATTACGTTAAACGTTAATCAAAAATTTACCAATTTTATAAATGAATCTTATACTAGTGTAGCTTAGAACTAGCACCGTTCGCCCCTCCCACCCCAAGGACCAAGCAACGAGCCCTGCCTGGGCTGTGGATAGAAGCTGTTGGACACAGGGTGGTGGTGTAGGACATTGCACTGAAATCAGGGCTAGTGTAGCTTAGCTGTAAGTTTACAGTGACGTCTCAAGTTTCCACCACAGTATGTACATATATATTTCTTCATGTTATTGTTAATGTTTAACTTTTTAAAACTGTAAAGTGAGTTGATCATGTTTGGAAAGGCGCTCAATAAATCACTGTTATTATTAGTGAGTAGTGGCTAATAGGCATCCAAAATTAAATGCGTCATACCATATGAAATAAACCACAAAACGACATTTCATATATAGGGCACTATTAAAGCAGATATTGCTTAAACGTCACCTTTGATGCATTGTCTCCGTGACATATCTTCAGGTGTTATGATCTTCAACAATTGCAATTAATTAAGTGTCATAGCAAATCGCTTTAGGCCAATCACGACCCAAATATTGCATTTTCATGGTAATATCTTCTCTTCTAAATTTAACTTTACATTTTTTCTATACAACCCATAAAGAATATATCTTAAGAAAAGTAATCAAAATAAGGCATACTTCAATCGTAAAAAATCAATTATATCTATTTTTATTAAGATCCCTAAATAAAACAATTGAAGAATATTCTCAAGCCAGAAACAAAAATCAAATCAAAATTAAGATGCCACGATCTTCAACGATTGTTATTAAGTAAGTGTCATGGCAAATCGCTTTGGGTCAATCACGAGCCTGATATTGCACTTTCTGGTAACAGTTACACTTTAATTGTAACAGTGAAGTGTTACATAAAAAGGCAACTGTTATCCGAATTTCATTGGTGTTTTTGTTGATAAAGAATTGAAATAGATTTCAAGATTCAAGATTGTTTTATTGACATCACCATACATGTTAGGTATATTGTCAAAGATATAAAATATAATTTTTATTATGTTCTCTAAGTTTCAGTTTCATAGCATTTTGATCCTTTTCAAAATAACAAATTAAAAATATGCGTGGTGACAACTACAAACCCACTCCAACACCTGAATTTTGACGACTTACCCTGCAACTATTTGTGGAAGAATCCTCATTTTTTATCAGAATGACTGCAATGGATAAATTGCCTATTATAGGCCAAACAATAATTAATTGGACGGAGTAAACAAAAATCCAGATTGCATGGCCCCATTATTTGTGAATGTAACCCCTACCCTGGAGTTTTGCTTACATTGTCCAATATTTTTTTATTTTAGTTTTTGTTGCGCTTTTATGCAGAAGGAAAGAAATCCGTAATAGGATGGTATCAGTAAAACAATTGACTGCTCAAACACTCAAGTTGCGACAAAAACACAAAAATATTTTTTTTAAGAGCATGTAAGTTCTTAATGCCACACGCTATTACAATGAATAAAATTCTTATTAAAGGTAGATCTGCACATAAGATTAATATATAAAAGATAATATCAAAATAATTTTCTTCATATTCAATCCTGAAAGTCAACTACGTACATCTGGGTGAATTTACTTACTAATTCAAGGTCGACATGACAACCCAGCTAAAGGGGGATGGTTTCACCCACAACGTCGGTTGCTCCGAGTAAATAAATATCTGGTTGTCTGAATTTAAATATATCATTACCCGTTTTACTTTACTTTCCCATTCAAAGCAAACTAATCTCATGTTTAACTTTCATGACAGTCTTATTGTGTCCAGATGCAGATTATTCTACGATTGATTGCAGATTACTGACTGCAAGATTTAATTGCATAAACATCCTTGTTTTACTCAACTAGATTAAAGTGCCATCAAAACGCCTGTTGACCATCGGTATTCAGCTTGGGACACATTGTGCAAAAATAAGAATCTCTCTCAATCAAATAGGTAAAGGTATTAGCCACTTTTCCTCATGGAAACTCATGAAATCGTCGTTGAAACAAGAAAAAGCATTAAATCAAAATGAGTCTTAATTTTTCTTACAAAGACAATTTTCCACCAATTTTCTTACTAACCGATCTACACAAAGTGTTTTTCCCTTAAATTATTAATTTAAATCGTACGTTTATGGATTTTAATATCAATTTTTATTCAATAGGAATATAAAATATATAAAAAACATAAATAATTAAAACCAAGGCATTAATATTTTTTATTGTATTTTAAATATTAAAATCGGACTTTTAATATGACTTTTGGCAAAGTTTTTAGAATGAACGTACTACATTTCATTTCAATTTCTATCGTAAGATAATTCTGTTTCTTGATGCATGGGCTTCATATCATGTCATGTTGACTCCTCTAATTGACACTAAAGGCGCTGTATATTTGTTTTTATTCCTTTTGTAAAGAAACAAATGCAAAGATGAAACTCCTAACGTATCGAGTCGAAGGGGTTGGGTAAACAGGTGATCATTACTTTGTTTAGTGAAAGCAACAATTGATATACCTGATGAAACTAATCATTTAAATTGCCTTGCCTTATGACTTAGAAGGTAAATTAGATATTTTGTTAGCTCTAGATATTGCATATACTAATTTTGTTGCATTTTCCTGAATGCATTGCTTTTTCAATGGAATTTAATCTATCACTTTGCAGAACATCGATTATCTTTAAACATGTTGAATGAAGTCAATTATCTTTGTGTTCCTAAGGGAAATATTAGCTTTAATCAAAGGTGAATCACTTCATAGTATTATGTTTTACTCTGACCTAATGTCTACATTAGTTTAAGCAAGTACATTTGGGTATAGCTTTAATATGATGATGTAAACTCAATATGTATGTATTTCAAACCAAATTTACATTTTTTCAAACCAGTTGCTTTCAAACTAAATTAGTAAAACATCATATTTTATTCGTATATCAATGTTAAACACGTTTGCAAACCAAAGTTTGTAACGCTCAATAAATTCAAAAACAATATCTGAAAATCGTCCCTTTCCTCTCATATCTGCAGTTTTTAAGATGAATATGCTTATTTAAGAATGATTCTTTTCCAAATAAAATCATCAATAAAATTAACGTTATATGACAAATAATATGGCCCAAAATGCTAATATTCCATACCGCAATTTACCCAACACGACACCGAACACCGAACTTGTATTGGTGTTGCATACACACTATTAATGTTGATGTGAATATGAGATAAGAAACATGAGATTTTGTTTAAACACCTCCTGATAACCGAGTCGTGAAAGAAGCGATTGATGAATTAAAGAGGTGTAAAGGTGAATTCGTTTGTTGATTGTCGACTTTTGATAATTTTTTGAAACAGCCTAGCCTAGCGCTTAGAATTAAAAAAAAAATTACCTTTTAGCCATGTTATTTGAAGTTAGCATTGGTTGAATAAATGAAATTTATTTTATATAAACATTCAAAAGTATACAAATCAGTGGGGGGTAATAAAAGTTGAATTAGAAACAAAGAATCTAAACAAGTCCCCTTTAAACTTGAATTCTATAGAATTTCAAAATTTCATCACTAAATTGCATTTCAAGTTATGGTCCGTCAAAGACTGTCAGGGAGTAAAATGTATAACTGAGATAAACGCGTTCGAAGATCAGTAAGTCATATATTTTCTGTTGAGGCTCAACATAAACAGATACATTTCATATTTCCGATCATTTTTTGTTTAGAAAAAAGCAATTTCGGCAAATTACGACCTTGACACATTTTCACTTGTAGTGCAAAATGAAGTTTGCTGCGTTTACGGCTCCTTTGGATTGGACGGCCACAAATATGTTACCTTTCGTTTAACAACATAATCTCGTGTTAAAATTTCAAGGCAGTCTCTATAACGTGTTCAGATGCAGCTTACTACGATTGATGGCAGATTACTGACTGATATATTTAATTGAATAAACATCCTAGTATTACTTGAAAAGATTAAAATGCCATCGGACAGCCTGTTGACCATAAGGTAATTATTACGAGATTCTGTCAAAGTTTTGTAAAGGTGTACAGTAGATTCCTATTTTAACATGTGTATAAACAACTTTTAACTGATTAACCTTGACCTTTGAAAAGCAATTTGTGAGTTTCACCCTTAGTTTGCTTATTGTTTACTGTTCAGAGACACAACAAAGTATGCAACCCTGAGGATGAGGCTGTTATGAAAACACATGGAATATAGGTATACCAAAAAAGAAATGGAATATAGGTATACCAATTAAATTTACACTTTTTTCTATATCTCAAAAACTATGTGGAATTTGGAGGTGAGATTTTGGATTTACAATCAGAAAAATATGGGCTTTCATTTGACGTCAAACAATGCAATACTTCCGGTTGGGCCCTGGGCATGAGAATATGATCGGAACCTACACCTTTAAATATCCGAACATTTTTAATTTATTGATGGATTGACTTTATAGTCGTATTTTGTTTTCTAATTCAAAATGGGTAAAGTTATTCTCAAAGTTCCTCAATATAGCTTAAATGTTATTCTCATTGCTTAATGGCTCTATGTGTCAGATGTGTTATCTATGATAGGCTGCGTCTACAGGACTGGTATTCTAACTGCAACACCAGCCCCTCTAGCTTAAGTCGTTAACTTCTATATAAAGTCATAAACTTCTATACTAAGTGGGATTTTTGATTTGTTTTCTTTTTACTTTAAAGTAATGCCGTATGATTCATAGACAGTCTGTCACATAATTTAGTAGATATCAACCACGTTACCTGAATTGATTTCTACTATTTTCACTTAGGTTTGATTGTCCAACTTTTTTACTTTTTATCGAATCATTCTTTGATGCTGACCATCATTTGTTTCTTCAGGCGCATATGAATGGAAATTTTAAAAAATCTGAAGAAAAAGGGGAAAA
>JXSR01S041724.1:1988-15708 GCA_000969725.1 Ophiothrix spiculata | reverse complement strand
GCACTCAAATACCCAATCATCGCAAATGTGGTGCTCAATCAGAAAAGTTGACCCATGTTTAAGCATTTTTTTTTTAGCAAAAAACAGGACCCAAGTTTTTATGATTTTTTGTAAATAAAGCAAGTCATTAGAGTGGCACATCCTCGTTTGTCTAAATATATATGTGAGTAATAAAGAAAAAGGCAATACTTTTACCATCCCCAGACCTGTCAGCCTTGAATTAAGTCTAACTCTAAGGACTATCTGAGCAGGAAATTTGGAAGAACAAGTGTTTTTGTCATGTTATGTGGAAAAATTATCAATCTGATCGTTTGACAAATGGTTTGACTAAATTTCTGAGGCTTTGGGACCTATTAACTGACTAGTCCTAGGACCTTGATTTTTTTCTGTGTTACTATCCACAATATGAAACCACTATCACATCAAACCACTATACTAGAAAGTCCCGAGTTCTACATAGCAGACTGATCGCCCTACCCGAAATTTGGGGTAGGTAGTAAAGTGACTTTCTAGATCACTGGACTTGGTAGTTATCCCTCATGTTGGTTTGTGTCGCCCGAAAAAATAAGGGTAATTGAACTATTAACTGACCAGCTTAAATATGATTAAACAAGGTACATTTGTGAAATTTTTATTAAAATACTAGAAACTATCTCATGAAAATATAATTTAAAACATTTCATCAGCACTCACGTGTTTGTGTCGAATCTTGCTAGTAAACATGTGATTGCATTGCATAAGGCCAAAAAAAAAGAGAACTCTGTCTCAAGCTTACTTGAGGTTAAAACCCCAAGCGCTATGCGTTTGTTTGTTTTTTATAGTAAAAAAGGGCCACACGGATGCGGAAATACCCCCTAATTTTTTTTATTGCATTTTTCGGCCACTATTTTTTTTTTCGCGGCTGCTTCGCGGCCATTTATTTATCTTTTTTTCCAGTAGTAGGAAATAAAGATGAAAAAACTGAAAATCTCTCAAAAACCTAAAGGAAAAAAAAGTAATGCGCTAAATTTGGATTTTTAAAAGCCATGCGCGCGGGGAGCTGAGACAGACTATTTTTTTCCTTTGGCCTAACATGTAAAACTGGACCATGTCATTGGGATAGTTAGTCGCACTTGCAACCCTCACCTATATAAATCCACTAATTCTACATAGAACACAGTGATCTATAAAGTCACTGACAGCCGAACCGGGCCTCTAGTCAGTAAACCAAATCAGTCGAGCCCGATTGTAGTGCTATGGGATAGTAACACTGGAGAGACTCATGGCCAACTTTCAAACCAGGGTGCTTGTTAAAGGTGCAATTTATGATTCTGATGTGAAAACAACCTTACGTCACTAGCTGAATAAAAAGAACAGATCTTTAACAGGCATGAGAATTTTCAGTTTTTAAAAGGAATTCAGGTTTTTGGTTGCCATAATTTCTGTGTTTTTATTTATTTTCAGCCTATTTTTTAATTTTACGCAGTTTTTCAGTTTTTCTCACCACTTTCAGTTTTTTTTATGAAAGACCATTTTCATGCCTGTCTTAAATGCATGTATATATGCTGACAAATTTTCAATTGATTCCAACCATCCATTTTCACAGGGCTAGAAATTTGGCGAGAATCCATTCTCGCAGAGATTCTCCCTAGGGGATTTTGCGAGAATCCAAATAGATTCTAATAAAGTGAGGCAGACACATTGTGTATGAATGTAAAGAATCCTAAGATTCTTGCAAAGATTCTCCCCAATAGATTTTGGAGAATCCAATAAGATTCCCACAGCAGTGAACGCATTTCTAGCCCTGTTTCAAGTTACAAGCTCTTCAACATTTTAAAAATTCCCCAAGTAATGTGTTGTAATTACTATCGGCTAGGGGGGGGGGGGGGGGGGGGGGGTGTCTGCAGTAATTAGAAAATGACACATTTTCTATTTTCTAATTATTTCTGAAAAATGCAAGCTCATTTGAAAGAATCATGTTTGGGGTTTGTAATCTATACCAGTCAAGGATTCTTTTGCTAAAAAACTCAATTGGCTTATTCCATGTCCGAATGAGATCATTTTTCTCATGTACTGGTAAAGAGCATTGCTCTGGACTGAATTTGTATGCTTTGGGTTAGCCCTGGTTTCAGTGCCTTGTCCACTTGTCCAACATCACCTGTCCAACAGCCTCTATCACAGTTGATATAAAGCCCAGGCATCGCGCGAAGCGCGATGCCTGGGCTCGTTGCTGGGTCCGTGGGAGGGGCGATCAGGGGAACGATACCAGTTCTAGCTTTGGGTATGTCTTTAACAAGTCGACGCTCTGGTCAAGAGTTAGTTTATTATTTGAGATTTAGGTCACATTAGTTACCCCAAGAAATGTCAACTTGGTGTCTCATTTCCTTCAATTGATGTAAATCAGCAGGATCATAATCACCATAGGTTGCCACATGGGGCCAATGCACTTTCACCATAGGCTGGAATGACACCAAATTGAAATTTGTTAAGGTAACTAATGTGACCTAAATCTCAAACATATATGTGACCGTCCAGCCCAAAACAGCAATAAATGCCAGCTCTTGTCATTTTCACCTTTTTAATTATTTGCAAAGACCATGCTTTAAGAATTAAAATGACATCTTAGGCCAAGTAACAAAAATAACCAGTTGATCGTCCGGACTTTTCCGAAAAGTTGGTGAGGGAGGCCCTTATTATTTGTTATTTTGTTATTTTTTCCAAGATGGTTACCATGTCCAAGATGGCCACCATAACATATTTGAAGATGAAATTATGGTATTTTAGGGTTATTAAAGTGCAATGAGGATCCTGTTCACTTGTCAATAGCCTACCAATTAAAAAGTGTTTTTTTGATTTTTTGTTGTTTTGTTTTTGGGATTTTTAAAAAATAACAAATAACAAAAACATTGGTGCGGCGTCAAAAATCGGTGAGGGAGGGGAGGATCAACTGGTTATTTTTGTTACTTGGCCTAATCAACTTCACACGATTTCCAGAAGTCAAGTTATGGTCCGTCAAAGGTTGTCAGGGAGTAAAACGTATAACTGAGATAAACGTGTTCAAAGATTAGTAAGCCCTCCCTATATTTTCTGTTGATCGTCTTAAGATAATTCCAATTTATTTCACATTTCCTATCATGTTCTTCAAATGAAACTTTGCTGGTATTTTGTAGTAAGCACTAGGATTGTGAATCTGTCAAAAAATCAATTACAGCAAATTATGACCTTGTCATGTATTTTCACTTGTAGGGCAAAATGAAGTTTCTGGCATTTACTTCTCATACGGGCTGGAAGGTCACATATAGAAGAAATTGGTGTGTAACTTCTGAGGTGGGTTTTTGGGGCAATTTGTTACCAAATAAGAATATTTTCAACTTTTGCTGAAAGGGCTGTATCTTAAAACAGATGAACTTGAAATATCTCCAAATATATCCAAATATGATATACATCAAGTACATTACACAGGCTCTGTATCCAAAATTTTGATGATAATTTTTTTTAGTTTTTAGATCTGGAGTTATTGGCTCCCCGAACTAGGATCCAACTCTGATTTGCAGCCACTTTTTAACCATCATATCTTTTTAATGGAACATCATATGGCCTTGCTGATTGAATATTGGGAATTTACACATAAAGTTCTATAAGAATACCAATTTTGAGGGGTATAGGGAATATATAGTTTTGAAATTCTGGCCCCTTGAAAATCAAAGAAGTGCTCGTGACGCTTTATTATTCCGAGCCAAATTTCAAAAAGCTCAAGATTTCAGAATTTGCATAATTCTCATTTGTACCTACCTTTGTACAAAATAAAATTAAAAGAAAGCTATTTTTGGGGTGGACTACCTCGTTGAGATGACATGGAATACGCCCCTGGGGGGGGGGCTACTCTGATATGGTTTGGGTAGGGACGTGCCTCTGGGAAATTTTGAAAGTCACCCATCCAAATACCAATTTTTAAGAAAAATTGACCCATCCATATACCAAATCTTTTAAATTTTGACCCAAATTTAATAAAAAATCTCCTTTTTTCTGTCCAAATTCGCTATATTTTTGCAAAAGTTTCAAACATTTTGAGAAGAAATGTCCAAATTTGTGGCATTTGGCGCAAATTTCCGAAAATTTTGAAAGGAAAACCCATCAAAATACCCCATTTTGCGAAGAAAAGGGACCGATTGGAATACCAGAAAGCCTGATTTTGCTACCCAAATTTGCGGCACGTCCCCATAACCCCTTTTCTACTAAGTAGCCCCCCCGGGAATACGCCTTTTGATAGAGATGACAGAATCTGGGGTGACCTTGGCTTGAGGATGAAAAGTGGATCATGAATTACCTTTTCAAGCAAATTGGGTGTATACAATTGCTACGTACCAAAATCTTAGAAATCATCCAAAAGGCAGGCAAATGTGTGTACATGTCAATGTGAGTAGGCCTACCCCCTGGGTTTGGGATGATGTTGAACTTGTCTAATGTAATGGCCCTATAATTTAGTGATATTCAAAATCATATCCTCAATTTCATACTTATGATATTCAAACTTTTTTGCCAAATTTGAACCCAAATGTAAATCTGGATAATTGCCAATTTCCACCATCCAATTTGTCTGCCAGTGCATGCACAGTATGTACATGGATGTAGATATCAAATGACTAATACTATATGCATGGCAAGGACCAATACAAGGTCAAGGACACATGGATTCCAAATAAATTCATGGGTCAAAGTACAAGTTCAATAAAATGCTGCTACCATATGTGCTGGCTTTAACCAGTTTTTTAAGGACATGAAAAAAAATATGTGCTTTAGGCCGCATAAAAAAATAAAGTTGTTTCTCGTCCCCTCCCTCCTCATTTTTTGGTGCCGCACTAATTTTTTTGTTGTTGCAAAAATGCTAAAAAAGACCCAGCTTTCCTCCTTATAGGATTCTTTAAATTTTTGATGTTTTTTAAAACGGAACTGTCATTAAACCAAAATCTATCTATATCACATCGAGTTAAATGACAGCAACTGAATGTGCAGTCAGCATCTACCAAGGGTAAACCTGGATTTTCCGGGCTCTCCCAACCTTTAAAAAAAAACACCTCCCTCCCCTCCTCACATTTTGAGAAACCTTCGGACGAGAAACAACTTATTTTTTTTATGCGGCCTTAACTACCATGATTTTCATGAACCACAATTTTGCAGCATTTGCTATATCAACATTTTCAAACAATTTACTTTCTATGTAGGCCTGAATGTTTGTGGTGAACATCAATTGTTAGGATGGGGTGCTAAATTTATAAAAGTTTCTACATGTATTTTACATTCAAATAATTGCATGACCTTACCTTGAATTTGCATTTTGACTGCCAAAAGTGAAAATTACGGGTTAAAAAAAGCATTTTTTAAGAAATTTAAAAAAAATATCATTTCCAAGGTAATTATTGCCTTAAAGGGGCAAATCATGATCCACTTTTCACCAGTCAAGGTCAAAATTGAGTTTTCTAGCTTATAAGAATCATCAACTGGTAATATATGTTACGATCCCCAAACCACTCTTTCATCTATGTGCTTGAATTTTTGAGAAAAGTGAAAAAATGTGTCATTTTCTTATTATTGTTTGGGCCCCGACAGTAATTACAACACACTAGCTTGTTGGGATTTTCAATATGCTTTGAAAAGTTTGTAACTTTGAAACGAATGGTCAGAATCAAGTGAAATTTTCAGTATATATTTATAATGTACTCTTCTTTTTATTTAGCGTAGAAAAGAGGCGAGGGTTTTTGTCACATCAAAATCATGAATTGAACCTTTTAAGATTATTATTTTTGACGTGCAACTCTTGTTATAGATCGTATGTTGTTTTTGATACTCACGGAGGCTACTAGTAGGCCTATTTGTTTGAAATATTAAAATTGTAGGATGACAATATTTTTCTGAATATAAATGATGGCAGAGTTACTTACTTTCGTATAATAATAATAATAACATTGGCATTTTTATAGCGCCTTTTACCGAAGATACAAAGCGCTCAAGATTCGCTGCAGGTGAATTGTCACAACCATTTCACTTCACTTAGAAGTGCTTCCGTAGAGCACATTCTATCGCTACTTCGGCTGTAATATCCCGGGGGGTCCACTGTGTTTAAACGTGGGGTCATCAGCGAGCAGAAATCCAAGGGAAAGGGTACTTTTTTTGCGAATTGACACGGACCGTGAGGACCGCGATAAGGGTACCAATTTCACATTATTTTGGAAAAAAGGATATACTTTCCGAAGCAAAAATCAGCGTTTAGGGTATTGATTTTAAGAGTAAGTAGTCAGCGATTACAGTATGAATTTTAAGACCATGAATTAACACAAAAACCTCTGAAAAATACAGAAAACACTTGTAACTCATCCCCTATTCGATAAAATCACGTCGCTTCTATTACTGCAGGCCATTTCCTGGCATCTCATTCACGAAATTTTTAAGGGCTTTTTATGGCAGGTTATGAAAAGGGTGCTTAAAATACGATTGGTCAGTGAAAAGGGTATCATTTCTACACAAAGGTCAGTGAAAAGGGTTAGGACTGCACATCACCCAGGTCAGTGTTTAGGGTACAAAATTTGAGGGTCTGCTCGCTGATGACACTTCATGAAAGTATATAAGTGGCCCCCCCCGGGTGTAATATTCACCCTTGTGCAGCTTCCCATAACCTGGGTGGGGGCAGACTCAGATGGACACATCTAGTGACAGTTTTAGATGCAGGAGGAAGACCGGAGTACCCGGAGAAAAACCTACGGAAGCGAGTATGGACTGTAAACCAAATGCACATGTAGCGCCGGGGCAAGGAATCGAACCCAAGACACCCGAAACTCATCGGTGCAAAGGGAGGGAAGAACTGCTACGCTAACCCGCTTCTTTTGGCTCTGAAGAGTAAACAAGAAGCAACCTACAGGGCTAACCTCACAAAATGGATTTCAGAGCCCAAGGTCAATCAGTTAAAAGTAAATACACATGTTGAAATAGGAATATACACCTTTAATGTGTCAGATATTGGCCAGAACTTTTGATTGTATTTCTTTCTCTCCTTGCTCTCATATTTTGTGCACCAGAATCAGTGACAGATAAAATGAGGAACAAACTTGCAAAATTTGCAATTGAGGACAAAATCTTTACTATGGATGATCAGATGCGACAACAGAGCTGAATCACCCATCATGTGTGAAATTTAATATTCTTTATTTCAATACCTAAATGAGTGGCATTTTTAGTGCCATAATAATAACTCCACCCCCGTATTTTGCTAATGTGTGTAGAAAATATTGTTCATTAAAATTAATGGTACATAAAAACAACACTTACAAGTTATTCAAAATTTTGATCGATTATGCCAGACAACAACTTCCTTTACGCATGGTATTATTAATTATTATCTCTCAGTCGATTCTGATCTTGTGAAGATCGGTCAGACACTATTTTCTTACATTATTTGCTGTGGCAATTTGAATTAATAGGTTATCAATTAGAACTTAGATAATTTACTGTTCTCAATTGTTTTTTCTCTTACAGATTATTACCCAAGTTCACATCAATCAATAAATGGAGATGAACCTCTTAAAGAAAACGTCATTGTAAACCAACATGCCGCTAAAATGATGCACACTGAGAAACGTCCATATACAGCTGTAGTACTTGACTCAGGATTGGATGAGTACAAGCTCATTTATGAATAAACTTACCATCAGTTTTACAGAGAAATAGCAAGAAATTGAACTTTGAAATCATGAATGAGTCACCGCCAGACATCAGTCCATTGAGCTCACCCCCCTCTTGCAAAGCAAAGTCGTTAAAAGCAAGATGGATGAAAAATTTCAAAGAAACCAACACCGGTTCTAAAGATCTCGCATTCAATGCCAAGGATACGGATAAACCAGTTACAAGCTTGTCTTCGAGTAGTGATGCATCTAAACTGCCCGATATCAACATTGATCAGAACTGGTTTGCAAAACAGGGAAGTGAATCAGTTGAACCACGCATGCCTCTGTTAGAAGCTCAAATGCCACATTTATTAGCCAGCGCAGGAAGTATGGCGCTGCCATCGCAAAATGGAATACAAAATAACGTGAAAACACTTCCAATGGCAAATGCACTCAGTTCTGGTCTGTCTGTTCAGAATGGAATACAAAATAATGCAAAACCACTTGCATTGACGAGTGATGTCAGTTCTGGGTTGCCTTTACAAAATGGAATACAAAATGCTGCCATGTCGTCTCCACAGAGTAGCGGTGAATTACAGTACAAGCTTGCCCAGGCGCAATCACAGCTGGGTATACTCCCCACTGCTATGCCTACCATGACTTTAAAGCAGCAATCTGATCTGATTAAGCATGCATTTGAGCTAGAACAACAATCACAAATGATCAAGCAGTCCTTATTGTTATATTTAGCCCAAACAGAATTAGCAAAAGAAACTGCTGGAACTGCTGCTGGGACAGCAAATAGTGTTGTCAAATCTCATGTGGATAGTATTACAACGCCACCTCAAATATGTGACGCTGGTCCTGGGTTAGCACTGGGTAAGGATACGTCTGTTTCAAAACATGTTTCCTATGACTCAATGACAGTGTCTTCTAAATGTCAGGCTGCTAATACTTTCAACAGTACAGGGGTAGCACATGTGCCATCCCCGTTTTTTCATCAACCATATTCGCTAGGTGCAAGAACAGAGACCTCTTATGTCCATAATAGTGTGATGGAGGCTGCCAAAACTTTGACTCGTGAAAGGTCACCAAATTTAACACAAAGGAGGCCTAGTTGTCCACCTGGAACTGCTTTAAATAGCACGGGATCGGCAAACATGCCTTCGCCAGTTCCTCATCAACCATATTCATTAACCTCAAGAACGGATAACTTGCATGTTGAAAATAGTGTGCTGGAGGCTTCAAAGACTTTGACTCAGAAAAGATCAGCCAATTTGACAGAAAGGAGACCTAGTTTTCCACCTGGAAATAATCCCGACATAATTTATGAAAGAAGACAAAGCTACCCTTTAGATGCATTAAATATGGTCCATAAAGGAGAATCTAAAATGCCCATAACATTACATGATTCAGAGACTCCCATAAAGAGTCCCCATGATTCAGAGAGTCCCGTAAAGAGTCCCGATCAATGCTTCCGTAGTCCACAGAAACTTTCCCCTCCGTCTGTTATGAGTAAAGTGAGCAAGGACATGGGTATTCAGACAGACACTCAAGCTGCCATTTCACCTGTTTTAAGTCCACGTAGAAACAGCACTGATCAAGCTCTACAGATGCTGCAATCAAGCCAGCCATATGAGATTTGTAAGAACTGGCTCGCAAAACATGTCCCTACACTTAATTCCACAAGCCCCAAAGCATCCTCTTCAGTGACATCAGCATCATCACCACCACAGGTCAATTCTCAAGATTCAGTACCGCAATCTTCTGAATCCAATTTAGAACTCGATCTCAGTTCTGACAAACCCATGTTAGGTACTAGTCCCAGTGATAACCATACAGATCTTATAATTAATGGGGGAAATGACATGGTAGTTTCATCAACGGATTGTAACCAGGTGGCGGAGGAAGCCACGACGAAAGATGACCAATCGGGTGCTATTATAGACTATACCAGGATACGTCCATCAGATAACAAGTGCCCAGTGTGCGGTGATGTAGTGTCGGGATACCATTATGGAATTTATTCGTGTGAAAGTTGCAAAGGATTTTTCAAACGGACCGTGCAGAGTAAGAGAAACGAGAGATTACGGTGTGGTCGTGGGGATGCTTGTATGATCAACATTGAGAGCCGTAAACACTGTGCTGCATGCCGCTTCAACAAATGCCTTGATCTTGGAATGAAACTTGAAGGTAAGCATGTTTGTCTTGTTTTTATTACTGTGAAGTTCAACACATTAGCAGATAGCCCATTTTTTTTAAATCTGTCACTGAAGGCATAAATATTATATAGGTCTGGGGCATGTTATATAATAGTTTTGGTTGCCATTCTAACGGGATAAGCATACCTTAAACTTCCAACATTAAGTAACAGATTTTAATTCTTCTAGCTCAAGCAAGTTGTCAAGTATATACTGTAAACGGGAATATTTTCGCGAGCAGAATTTTTCGCGAAATCAGGCAAACAGGACCTTTCCGCGCGTATTAAATTAGCGTTTTAAAGCTTCATTACATAGACCTGCACATAAAATTAATGTATTCGCGGGGTGTTATATTCGCGGTTAGATGTTGATTCGCGAAATTCGCGAAAATTAAACCCTCGCGAAAATAACCCCGTTTACAGTAGCTATTTGTATGATTTTGCTCAAGTGTGTTGAAATTTAATCATACACTTCGCGTGTCATCTAGCCAATCAGAACGCAAGAATATAAAGTATGTGGAGTGCAGTGAAACTTCACAATGCACTGCGCTTGTTTCGTTCTGATTTGTGTGGCGGGCGTTTAGTGCGTCTGAATGTTTCATTGTTTTTGTTGGGTGATGATTTATTTAGCTTTTAGAGAAGTTTTGGACTTTGATGGCCATATGATAAGATAGAATATTTGATGGCCATATGATAAGATAGAATATTATTTTTCTGTCATGTATGAATTAGATTAATAAATTTGCATTCCATTATGCTCGTTAATTGAGGCAAAATCAAATTGCATTTGTGGTAAATTTTAATTTATAGGTTAATAAATGCGCATTATATGTTGGGACAAAATCAATGCATACGATGTCAATTTTGATGCATCCAATTCACAAAGCCCGTAGGGGACCGGACGAGTGCATTGGACAGCAATCAGCATTTACCGCCAGTGCATTGATTTTGTCTCATTTTACAAACATTAATGGAATGCAAATTCATACACGAAAAATAATATTGTTTTGTGTGTGTAAAGATATAAGGCTTTTATATGACCATCAAAGACTAGTCCAAAACTTCTCCAAATAGTAAATAAATCATCACCAAAAACAATGAAACATTCATACGCACTAAACGCCCGCCACGCAAACCAAAAACGCAACAAGCGAGTGCATTGTGAAGTTTCACTGATCTCCACATACTTTATATTCTTAAAATAAAAATAAATAAATTGCAGGTGATTTATAGTGCACTATGCGGTCCCCAGACTTGCGTTCTGATTGGCTTGGTGACATGCGGACTGTATGAATGCTGTTGAATGCACTCAGCCCCTACGGGTCTTGTGAATTGGACGCATCAAAATTGACCGCGCGTTTATTGATTTTGTCTCATACATGTATCACTCGTGACATAAAATGCGCATTTATTAACCTATAATCTATTATATCTATAAAAGCAAATTTACCTTTACTCCAATTTGTACATGGTGTGTGTGGGGGTGGGGGTGAGGGGGGGGGTACATTTGCTTAGCACAGGTCTGAAGCAAATGTAAACAGAGATTTTGCTATTGAAGGATGGAACTGAAGGAAAATTGAAATACTGAATCTGGAACTGTGCAAGATGCATCATTTTGTCAGTTTACGGCTAATTTTACAACTTCAGACTAATGCTCTATGCAAAAAAGACCGAATGCCTGATCCTCAATGAAACATCTGATCATCCTCCCATCCGCTCAATGAATGGAACTGCCATCAAGGAAGTAGATGACTTTAAGTACGTTGGGTCATATATACTTGATAGCAAAAAAGACTTCTTGACATAATGACAAGAAAGGTACAAGCATGGATCACCGGTAACAAGCTTGATGTCATATTTAAGTCTGATATTACCAGGGCAACCAAGATTGAATTCTTCAGGGCCTGTGTTGAAAGCATCTTATTGTATGGCGCAAAACCTGGACTTTGAAGAAAGAGCTTTCAGACCGCTTAGATGGCACCTACACCAGGCTACTAATGCATGTCCAACATATGTCCTGGAAACAATATCCAACTAAGCTTCAGATTTATGGTGATATCCCCCATCTCTACAACCGTGGCACAGAGTAGAGCAGTTTGCTGGTGAGCCAAGGATCAAATCATATCGGACCTTCTTCTTCTTTGGAGACTGCCATGTCCAAACAGAGGCTGTAGACCTTTAATGTACCTATACCCAGAGATGCCACTTTTCAGGTTTTTTAGAAGCTCAAACCTGGAATTCGGGTTTTTATGATCTCTAATTTACATATTTTCATATATTTTTGACCCTTTTTTGAGTATCTTTCAAGAATTTATGCCTTATTCAGGTTTTTTTCTATGAAATCAGTGGCATCTCTGTATACCATATGTAGAGATGATGGCTTGAACTTCAATAAACTTGGAAGTGTAATGTGTAATAAAGATAGTTGGCAAAGATGTGTGTCATGGATCTCCACGGAAGTCGAAGGATGATAATGATGCCAACTTAAATTCTCATTGCAGATGGGATACATATTTCACTAGTTTCAAGATTCACTGATTGGGTTACTAATTAGGAACGATTAGTAGCTATATGAATGCCTGGTCATTAACAAGCATGCTGATGTCATTACAATACTTGAAGCCTGGGACTTTGGTTTTCAGGATAATTAGAGACTGAAATAAACATCATAATCTAACCAACTCATTAGTCCACTAAAAGATTACAATTGCACCAGATTGGGTAGTCTGTGCCACAGACCAGTTTATTATTGGAAACGCACCACCTAGTCATTTACTTGCAATTCGTACCACCACAGGCCCTACTCATCGATTTTGCTCGCGCCCTCAGCGCTCGCAAAATCCTGGCCTCCGGCAAAATGCTCTGGCCTCTCGCCCCTTCGGCACTCGTTGTTAGTGATATTGATAATGTCCAAAAATGGAGTCTTTGACAAAGACTACAGATTGGTGACTGTTTTGTTAAAGATTGCGATTTGTTGATTTAAATCAATTTTTGTCCGTCCATTATCATTTTCTGGTGCAGGAAGGAAGAACAGCTGGTATCCAGCATTTAAGAAAATTAACATCTTTAACATACTTTAAAAGTTCACATGTTACTTAGTTACAAACTTTTCCAAACATGCAGAGATAGTATAATTTAGATTTTTTGAAATGAATTTCAAGCTACAGTAAGACAGGAAATAAAGAAACAGCTTAAAAATAATAAATTCCTACGAAGCTTTATTTGTATAAATTCGGGTTGCGACTTGCGGAGCGAAATTTCGAGTGGTGACCTGAAATTTTGACTTGCGACCCGAATTTTCGACATATGTAACGCGAAATTTAGCCATACGTATCACAAGATTTCGCCTTACGTATGGCGAAACTTCGTATTAGAATAAGTCGAAATTTTGCCCTTCATAAACACTGGTCAACAATAAGGCCAAGAAAATTTTGTTGTGTGTGTTGCCCTCAAGTGGAATTTCTGAAAAAATGAGTCGGTCGGTTCCAAAATAATTTTTCTTTAATATTTTTTTGAAAAAAACACACTTAAATTATGAAATTTGGGTGCATTTTCCACTATTTTCAAAATATTTGAGGTAGGGTATCGCAAAATTTAGCACCACAGAGCCAACCTCACAGGGACAACGTGAGAACAAAATTTTAGCATGACGGGGACACGTTTTACGTTCATGGTCCTGTCAAGCTAATTTGCCTGGTGTCTCCATCATGCTAGTTTGTTTCATTCAGTAGGTCTACTGGTTTCATTACTCGGGCGTTCCCGTCATGCTAACCTTTTATTTTTTTATTTTATGTCCCCATTGTGCTAAATTTGTTAAAACTTTTGGTGTCGACCCCATAGTGCTAAATTTGTTTCAGCCTGATTAAGTCCACAATGGTGTGTCCCC
>JXSR01S041723.1:0-11542 GCA_000969725.1 Ophiothrix spiculata | reverse complement strand
AGCGCTATACAGGGACACGATGTCAAGGCAATAATATTCGGATTGAGCTCAAGCTGTTGATTGTGATTGTTGTTTGCTCCAGTAAGCATGAGAGTATTTTGGTACATCGCTAATAGGCAAATTTCGCTGTGTGTCGTTCACTAACTTTGGGTACATTACAAATGTGCAAAAAAAAAATCAGTTGGAATTTCAGCTAACTTTTCAAGTTGTGGTCAGGCTATCGTTATAATGATATATCAGAGCAAAACCAAACAAAAATCACTCAGTTTGTCTTTCCTTATCACCACCATCTGATTGCAAATGTACATAGGAAATACCCTAGAAAAGGAGATATACACAGATGTGCCTGTTGGACTTCATGAATCTGATCAATTCTTTATGTATTTTTACCCACCCATTAATGTACCACTTTTGATTTTAAAAAAAGCACATTAATTTCATTCAAACCTGGGTGTTTTTAAAGAAATTCTCCCCGAATACACCCACCCAGTTTAGACAAACTGGGTGCTTTCATCCAACATTTTAAAAAAATGACCGCTTTACCTAAATAACCAGCCTTAAACACAAACAAATTCACATGTCCAATTGATCTAAAAATTGAAAGATGCCTCTAGTTGATAAGCCCAGTGACTGACATTATAACATAAAAAGCTTGTGTTTTCTATCACTTAATAACTTAAATGCTTCATTGTTTTATATGCACAAATGGGCAAGTTATTTGCTTTGAAAAATAACAACTGTTGTGGAAACATTATCAAATTTTTAAAAACGTCACAAAAAAATGGACCAAAGTGACGATCCCAGCAAAGGCAACAGAAAATTCAAGCATGAGGATTGATAGAATGAAATTCAAGTTACAAATCAAATATCAAATATTTTCTATTTAAACAAAAAAAATATATTTTTGTCCAGAACTCAACAAAAAGTTTCATTTTGCTGGCAAGTTTGGATAAATGACCCAATTTCATGACCAAAGTATTACGCTGACCAATTACGATTGACACAAAGGATCAAAAGCTAGTTGCCCTTTACAAGGAGCCTGTGGCGTGAAGTTGCTCTGTAACAATGACTTTGACCACTGACTTTTCAGCAACAATTGGCTAAAGGAATGTTAATGGACATAATCAATCTCTCCTTAAAAATATCTTTATTTCAATTATTTCTGTTAAGAAACTCACTTTAGTAGCAGCCGACTTCCTGACTCCTTACTAAAGTTTCCACTCTGTGGCTGTTAATTACAGTGATAAATCAGTCCTTTTAAAATTCCAATGTACCAAAAATTGTTTCGTTCTATGATTTTCGAGAACTTAATAATTGAAAGATTATTATTTGAAATATTGTAACGAAAAATAACACTGTAAGTTCCCAAGAGCTATACTTTTTTCTGATATTTCTAGAAAATACACGGCGAAAAATGTCACATTTCTATTCCAAAACAAACATTTAATTCACGTTCTTAGTCCTATGACAGGAAGAAATTTTTTTTAAATAATCAAATTTAATCATTCCTGTATTTGGTCCTAGTTAAAGTCCTTGAATGCTAAACAATTACTGAATGCCTATGAGTGCAATAGTAATAAATAGGCCTAAGTATTGCGATGTCAAATTCAGTCAAAATTTGACAAATTGATATCATTTTACCATATAATATATGCTGTAAATACTTTTCTCATCATATCACCAAGGTTCTGTTCATGAAGTCTGATCGCAAAACTAAAATACACTGTAATCATTAATATACGCATTTTCTAGAATTGACCAACCTGTTCTTCACTTTAGTGTTTAGTTTACATGTAGTTTAGTTTTCGTACTCTTCTACATTCCTATATTACATTGATCTCTCTGAAAATACATACCTTTTCCAGAGAGCGTAACTGTCCTGTCTGTTCTTCGTTTAATGAATGTTTGCTCTGTTCTAGATTCCTCCGTTCTGATTCTAACCATTGCACTTTATCTTCTAATTTGGCCAATGAACTTTGAAGATCCTTAATAGTTGCTTCATTACTGAGTCTGGTTGCTTCGAGTGTACCTAACAAACCTAGAAGGTTGTAGAGAAGAGAAAAAAGCATTCTTAAGGCCAAGAAAAAAAGAGGTTTGTCTCAGAAACAGTTTGCAAAAACGCTATGCAGTATCCAAATTTTTTTTTAAATTTTTTTTTTTTTGGAAATTAGTTATGCGATATTCTTTTTTTTACACTCTAAATTTTGATCACCCAACTTAGTTTGTGAAGTGCCCAGTTTCTAAGTACGATCCTGCCCGTTTTAACTATGGGAAGTCTTAACAATTATGTTGAAATAAAACATAAAACTCAAGGTAAAATTGCAACACCCAATGACAGCAACCGGGACGGCGGTCGATTGTTGGATTACTTGCAATAAAGAGAGAGAGAGAGAGAGCCCAGCGCGTAGCTCTTCGCGCTAAATTCATTTCCACATAGCAATGCGCTCAAGTTTCTAGGACAAACTTTTTTTTTGCCTGAGAAATTACTGTGCCCTGCAAAGAGAATCCAGAAATACAAAAATATGCATTCTATGTGTATGAGTCTTTTAAAATTAAAATAACTTAACACGGCTAATGCATTAAGATCGTGATGACTGGATACAACTCAAAACTCAAAATCCCTTCATTAACAAAGTCAAACAGGTTTTATTTTGGAGATGGAAGTGGAAATGTGGCTATTTGTGGTAAACATAAATAAACTTAAATAGTCAAGTATAGACAACTGTAAACGAAATAAAAATTGCTCATAAAATAAAAACGCTTGGACTGACTAAGACTATGGTCACAATACTTCACACTAACATTCATAAACGGTGTTTAGTCCGTCTAGAAGGACCACAGGCAGCGAGCATCGATCACCCTTGCTGCTCGCTTTGTTCCTTCTTCTCACTTTTTTTTTTAATTTTGAAAATTGAACATGGTCCTTTATTGCAGGAGTCGGCAGTTGCCATGAGCATGAGTACAGAAATGTACCGACACTCAGGGTAATAATAATGATGCTACTTACTAGATTTTTTGAACATATCAGCAGCTTGTTCCTCACATCTTTCCCTGGATGCAGCCAGCTCTCCTTCTACTTGTCGAAGTCTAGTCATAGATTGAGATGCCTCGGTTCTTGCCTCAAGTAACTGTCAAAAATGAAACATATGCATAAAGTTATGAAAAGTTAATCATAAGCATAAAGTTACGAAAAGTTAATTGTTTTAAATATTAAAAAGATAAAAACCAAATAATCAGATCCAAAACTTGTCTAACCGAAAGTAGCAGAGTCAAGCTTTAAATTGTAAGATGGTTCATATAAAGTATATAGACTACAGGTGAATCCAAAGTCTCTTACAAACGCAATAAAAAGAATAACTGTTTTTCCCCCCGACAGTCAAATGTCAAAATTCCAGATTTTTTCCATTTTTTATGTAAGATATGGTTAGGATTTGGTTATAAGAGTCAGTTATTAAGGTTAGCTTTAGTGTTTGGTTTAGCAATAGGGTTAGAAAATGTGAGCATTAAGATTTTGGTTAAAATTTTAAGGTGTGGTACCAAACAATTGGAAGCCAATGTAAAGTTGCTATGAAAAAACAGGGATGATTCTTCTTGCCTTGCAAACACAGCAAGCTCAAGGTCAGTGAGAACCCATCCCCATGATCTCAATAATTCATCTTCAGCCTCAGAATGAACTCAGCAGATCTACACTGTATAATTATGATCAGTCCATGATCTCCCCAATTTCCTGTAAATCATCATGTCTCTCCTCTAATCATGGCATGTATGTGATATTTATTACCAAACTCTTGACTCAAGCTAATGCCTGTATTTATCATTTTTACTGAGTGAAGGACACCGCTTGTTTTCCCTTGATTCCTCGTTTCCTCTTGTTTATGTTACTTGCTATGAAACTTACATCATTACTGTACAATTAGGCCTACTTTTTGGGGTACAGTATATTATGATGTAAAATTTTCATTCTGAAAGAAAATTTCATTCTAAATTTTACATATCATGCTAAAATAATATAATATTATTAAATATTGGTGATTATTTTTTTTTCCCTACCAGGCTACACGTGTCTTTTTAATGCTTAAGTGTTGAACTTTGTATTTCCTTGTTGAAAATGAAACAGAAGCACACTTTTGCATGTATGTTGTTTTAACTTTTCTGGAGGTTTAACCAATCTTTCCCAGATATTTGGCAATTGACTATTATAATCTAACATTAAATCAGGTGTAAATTGCAGATAGAATACAGTATTGAAATTTGTCCAATGCACCATTAAACAAACTACCAAATTCGTATGGACAGCTGTAAAAAACTGAGCTGTAATTGAGTCTTTTACAGAGTCTTTAACATCTCATGACTGCAAGAAGTTAGCTCATTTAGTAAGAGCTAAAACATAGTCGGCCTTCAAACAACATTTTCGCTACCAAACATTTGGTCGTGACATCAAAATGACAATTGACTTCAAATAAAATGACTTCAACACCGAGTTGAGACCACATAAAATGTCACGCTTAATTGCATATATGTGTTGAATAGCCATACATTTCATCAAATGTTTGTTAGGCCAAAAAAAAAAAAGAACTCTGTCTCAGCTTACTTAAGGTCAAAACCCTAAGCGCTATGCGGGGTTTTTTTTAGTAAAAAAAGGGCTACACGGATGCGAAAATACCCCCTAATTCTTTTTATTGCATTTTTCGGCCACTATTTTTTTTTTTTTTTCGTGGCCTATGTTACTTTTTTTCAATTAGTAGGAAAAAAAGATGAAAAAAACTTAAAATCTCTCAAAAACCTTAAAAAAAAGAAATGCGCTAAATTTGGATTTTTATAAGCTATGCACGCGGGAAGCTGAGACAGACTATTTTTTTTCTTTGGCCTTACCGGTTTATACTTTAAATTCGATCACAAATATTTGGTGACGTCACGACCATATACGGTAGCGAAAATTGTGTTTGACGGCCGACTATGGTTTGGCCTAACAATTTTTCCACAAAATCTAAAAAGATTACCAATAAAAGTATAATTTTGACTAATCAGTACGGTAGTGTACAAGATAAATACATGTAGGCCAATAAATAAGTTTTTTCTACAGTTTAGTTTTTGACTTTCCTGAAGGTTTTTAATCAAAGTGTACTATATTTGACAGTTAACTATTATCATCTAGCTTTAATACAGATAAAATTTCAAAATGCATCTTTCAATCAACTTGGGATTCATATGTACTTCATAGATCTTTGAACATTACATGATTGATATTGCATTTCATATAATGCATGAGCAGCATGTACAGTGTAGTCAGCATTCAACATAATTATAAGCTGTATAACATCGCAAAACACACGTTTTGGGTCGTTTGCAATCCAATTTCACAAGTCCATAGCATAAAATATTAAAAATGTGATGAAAAAATCCCATATTTACTTTTCTGGTTTTGCATCATAGACATACCTTTAAAAGGTGTTTGCAGGGTTCGTACACCTTGGAGCCTTTAAAATTCAAGGACTTTTCAATGACTTTCAAGGTCCAAAAGCATGATTTTCAAGGACTTACCACAGCATAATTTGCAGTATGCTGAACTCTTGTTCCTGCCTACATCAATCCACTCGCTGAATTTGGGATCAGTTAGCCATAAATTATCAATTTTCAAGGACTTTCAAGGACACTGTGCAAATTTCCAGGACTTTCAAGGCCTTGAAAAGGTGTTTTCAAATTCAAGGATTTTCAAGGACTCTCAAGGACCGTACGAACCCTGTGTTTGTTTACGGCATTTAATAAGCCGCACGATGTTTATATTCTATTGACTAAGGGGGCGCTTCAAAACTCAACCAGCAGTTGCCTGCTGGTTCTGGGCAGTTCAACCGGAATAACCAATAGCCATCCGCCCAGAACTGGCAGACAACCGCTGGTTGAATTTTGAAGCCGCCCCTAATGTCTTTGGGACAATTGGGAGAAATTTTTGAATGTTGTGATACACATGCTTTACACATACATTTGTATTGTACATACGTAAATGATTGGGGTCATGTAAGTGGGGCAAGTTTTAGCCAGAGAGCCGTCAAGCCGTCTTTTGGACGGCCTGTCACGATAAAAGACGGCCTAGAAAATGCTAAAGCCGTCCTAGAGGCCGTCAAAAAATGTTAGAATTTATCTTCAATAATCATCATCATCACAAAATCTGATCAATTTATTGTACTTTGTGAACTTAAAATGGGCTTTACAAATGTATATTGCGTTTTTTCTTTGTTGGTTCCGCAGTGAGTCGCCATGTTGTTTACAAAATAGCGCGAACATAATCCTCGACTTCTTTGTCAAGTATTAATATTAATCATGCTGACGTCACAATGTTTTGATTGAAGCCGGCCTGTTCGCCCGGCCGCGAATTTGGACGCCCTACTTTCAAATCCTGGCTAAACCTTGAAGTGGGGTCTAAGGTCATATAGGGGTCGGGTAAACCCTGTGACCTTCTTTCAGATGACAGTGGTCCAGGACAGTATTAATTAATTTAATTTGTGTTTTATATTTGAAAAAATGTTTACACAAAATTGCTAAACAAATTGAAAAGTGTGTAGCGCTGATTGCTAGAAAATAAAGGGAAACACTGATTGTAGTATTAATTTTTTGACATAATAAAAAAAAAGACCATCTACATAATATTTTTGCTGACACATAACATTGTACCATGTTTAGTACAACTATATGGTATACATGTGTTGATCAAATCATTGGCGTAGCCAGGGGGTGTGAGCTACAAAAAATGGAAAAAAGAATGACAAAAATAGTAAGAAAACAATGAAAAAAGGACGCAGTAGTCGAAATTACTGCTAATAATTATACATTTAGCGACCCGTCCAATACAGACAGGTACCCCTAGTCTAGCCTAGTAACCCCTGGATCCGTCACCGTTTTGGACAAGTTTTTTTGCGCACTCCGGGGTCCGCAATCCTGGCTACGCATATGCACATGATTTTAATTTTTAATTTGTTTAGTGAGTAGACTGTCTAGCAAGGATGCAATCTGCCAGTGGATATTTCCAAGCAACTTTTTTTAGCTCAAATGTTATCACATGCTGAACATCATTATTCAAAGAATGTATTCCATAATTAAAGTGAGATACACTCCCGGTCAAAAGTGTTTGCGCACGCTTAAATACGGGCAAAACCATAATTATTATATTGGATGATTTCACATATATGGAATTTACAATTATTAATTATTATATCAAACGACCAAGATTCTGAAAAAAATTATGTTTTTTATAGGTTCTGAATGTTATCCAATAGGCCTATATGTAATTTATGTTTCCTCTTTAATATATTGGATATTCCATAACCATAAAAATGGCTGATTTCCTGGACCATATACAAATACACCACACCCACTTTTTGATATGTACCTATGTAGTTTATTATTCAATGCTCGTTATCACCGTGTAGCCGTAAAGAACATTTTCAGGTAATAGATTTTCCAACAAATGTGCAGTTACATTGTATGTATTTAAACCATGTTTATTACATGTGGTCACAAGTCAGAAACTGGTCCACCCAATATGGTGGAACTGTTTCACGGTTCCCTTTTTTAAGTATGTTTTATGGGTTTTTTTAATACTTCCACTTAGTCTAAGACAGAAAATGAGGTAGCAACTTCTTCCTTGTTCTTTCTTCTTTAAAATAAAAAAAATCCCATGTTTTGGGGATTTTTAACAAAGTTATGGCATGAAGAGTAACGTTGGGTCAGGGGTGGAGCGGCGGTTGAGGAGCCGGCGGTTGAGGAGCCGGCGGTTGAGGAGCCCATAGAGTTACACACAAAATTGTGGAAAAATGCACAAATTTGGAGCTTCATAACTTCATAACTAAGCATGCTAGAGAGCTCAAATTTCATACAAACAAAGATAAACATATACTCCATTCATTTAAACAAGTAATTTGATGTATACATGTAATTAAAATTAATTAAAATGATTATGTTAATTAACCGCAATTATTTTAGCAAATGTACTACATGAAATGTTAGCAATAGCCAATTTTTGAGTGCAAGTTTCAATGTTCCATGCTAAAAAACTTTAAAAAAAATATTATTATAAATTTAATTTTCTATTAATTAATTTATTAATATTAATTAATTAATATTAATAATTAATTAATTACAGACTAATTAAGCTCAGGTTAACAACAAAAATTTTCTTTAAAGATCACGTCATGTTCAAAGTGTGCATTCCAGTAAATACTGAACATGAGCCTATCAAATAGGTAATTAAAATAGTAAGTTGTGACACTACTTGTTCCATAATTAAATTGTACTTTAATAGAAAACAAATCAATGGAACAGTAATTAATGGCAAAAAAATAAAATAAATAATAAAAAAATATTGGCAAGGAAAATGATCACAACAAATATATATACATTTACAATGTTGGTTGAACTTTTTAAAGATATGATATTTCTAGAAGAAAGAAAAAGAAATTATTTATTACAACACAAATAAATGAAAACAAAATGAAAAACTTGAAGCTCTAGCAAATAATAAAAAAACTCAAGTATATACTCCTTTTAGAGAGTCAAGTTAAACACCTAAATGCCTGGGGAATTGTACATGCTTAGTTTGAGGTCCTGGGGAATTGTACATGCACTTTAAAAAAACAAACTAGGCTTGCAAATCTGCAATCATACGAGTAGTTGTGTTGGTAAAATTGTGTTGTTAAAAGGTACATAGACTCACCCCAAATTTTGTGATGAAGAATGTCAGTAAGTAAGTGTAAAACTGTACTGTATAATAATTGTTTATGACAGGGTGTATCATTAATACTTTCAAAAGTATTTCAAATAAAAACTTTTTGTACACCCAATAAAACCAAAAAGCATTGTGAACAAGAAATGTTATTTCCCATTTAATTATTTCAGACATTAACTGCTTACTGCAGCATTAATACTTTAGAGTCAAATCTGGGTACAGAGTGTTTTGGACCACCCTGTATATTGTTTACACAGCCTAATTCATAAAAAAACATCTTAAGAAATATTTTCAATACATAATTTGTATTTTAGACTTTCTAAAAAAGTTCATAATTAAAATAAAACACTTCTTAATGTTTCATATTAATATTTGCATTTTTTTCAACTTTTTAAGGTGCGTTTTTTGACCACCCTGTATTTCTTACTTTGCTGACAGCAGGCAACCCTTATTTATTTTTATTGATAGGTATAATTAATATGATTTAAAAGTCATGTATGGTTTACCATCTCCATTTTTATTTTAGAAAAATAAGGGTCTCCATTGTGGTATAAAATTTGCTCATTATTTTTATGTTACACCCTGTATAATTTTGACCCACCCTGTAATTGTGATTATTTTATGAGAATTAGAATCCTTGGAATGTAAGCTTTCCAGCAATATATAGTTTTATGGGGTTTAAGTCTACAGAATAAAAGTTACAATCTGTTGTATGCAAATTGACATGGTTTTCTCAGTATTTTGGTGTGAAACAAAAAAGAGGACCAGTTTCTGACTTGTGACCATGTGCAGATGTACACAAATATGTTTAGCACGCCATATTTTCAAATGCGGTAAATGCAATTCTTGTTGAGTTTTTAGATATGTACGTAAAATATAAATCCGAAAAAATATGACGCAAATGGTGAACAGTTCTCGAGATATGGCTGGTTAAAGGTTTGCGCAAACACTTTTGACCCAGAGTGTATATATATGCAAATTTGTGCTAAGCATAACACTTTAATTGTTTGATGTTCGACACCTATTTTCAGCCTCTCATGCTATTCAATCATTCCATTTCAAACACTTATGGGCACCACTTTAAATTCAAGGGCTACTTTCACTCAAATTAGTATGACTTTTCATAAAAGTACTGCATGCTCCATTTGTAAATCAAAAGTGTTTCAGCAAAAAACTTCATGTTCTATTTGGTATTGCAGATTCCACTCTGTGTGTATCATGATACACATGGCGATACACACTGCAAATACCATATTATCAGCACAGAGATCAGCCAAACTAATAGGCCTATACATGAATCAACTTAGTCATCCACTGTGTATGTAACATTTTTAACTCTCTATGCGCTTGTCAGTTGTTTCTCAGGCCCCCGGGTACCCAGTCACTACCGAAACTTACAAATCACAGTCATTTTCTGCTGACTAGCTTCCCTTCAGGACATGGCTCTTTAAGAGCCGAATCCACATCATGTCACAGCCTTAATATAATAGTACAGTAATACGAGACATTTCTGTCTATAGGCCTAAACTCAATTTCCAACCCAAATGATCACAAAAAGCCACCGCCATAATCCCATACATGTTCCCCATCAGCAGGGACATCCACACTGCACAAATCTCCTTCCCTGGCATATCATGACCAATTCCCTGTTAACCCCGGATACCAGGGGGTCGGGGAAACAACCGACATGCGCATTATCAATTCGAATATTTGCCAAAACTAGTTATTTCAAAATGGGTCAACTATATTGGCAAAGAAGTTAGATCCAAAATCTCAGGTTTATAGTTAGTAATATATTGGTGTACCATGTACTAACAGTGGATAAAAGTTATAGGCATACATGTAAGAGAAAACTGGCAACTGGGATAGATGGTCTCGAATAACACCAAAAAATAGATTGCAATTAACATTTGTGTGTGGACAGCGGAAACTTGTTTAAAAAATGTAAAATTATGTTCCCAATCAAAAAGTGCTGTGGCAGCTCGCTGGAAGGCTCGCTAGTTCATTTAAAAAAATTTAAAAAAGCTTGCTAGTCCGCTAATCCAAATTTTAAAAACAAAAACAGGTTTGCTAATCTGAATTTTAAAAACGCTCTCTTGTCCAAATTAAAAAGATTCTGGAGATATTTACAAAAATGTAAATTAGGCCTATCTTTTTAAAAACTGATTGTTGTTCTCACTACACTGTAGGCCTATATAATAGTCAAAAGCACATAGAAGCTCACAGATCTGATTAGTGATTAACGTGAATATAATTTAATTTTAAAATCTAGGCCTTCATTTAATTTAATCAAAAAAGATTAAGGGATTTGAATTATATTGAAATAATAACACTAAAGACAGGATTAACACTAACAGATTTTATGAATGACTGGAATTTTAAAGAAATATAAACAATAACTTTGACACTTGCATTTCATGAGGATGAAAATAAAAAGTTGTAGGCCTACATTACATGTACATGAACAATCACTAGGAGATTGAATTTGGTCGCATATGGCCATTTTGGTTTCATACGGCCACAAATAATTTCGCATGGATTCACTGAATCCAAAATGGTTTCTGCTAGCTGCTAGCCTATTCAGTTGATATAAATCAGTTAGCATCTTTGCAAATGATTTGAATAAAATGTTAAAATTTTCATTTTAAGTTAATTTTTATCCTCTGAATCAAAATAAACAACAAAGATTCTTTATGGTATATATTCACTGAATACGATAAGCAGCTAGCAGAAACTATTTTGGAATCAGTAAATCCATGTGAAATTGTTTGTGGCCGTATGAAATCAAAATGGCCATATGCGACCAAATTCAATCTCCTAGTG
>JXSR01S041722.1:1579-11715 GCA_000969725.1 Ophiothrix spiculata | reverse complement strand
TCCTCCACGATGTTGAATATACAGTTGATTGTTCTACTTTTTAATCTGTTGTTACTGTAAATTTGCATGTGTGGAAGAAATAAATTCTTATGTCTTAATTCTTATGTCTTAGGTATTGGTAAACACTTATACATGAAGGTTGTTTTTATGTCAAAATTTGATTTTTTCACCCTATTTTTACTTTAGATGCCATTTATTCAAAATGTAGATTTGCGACTTTCCTCTCATTTTGACAGAGCAGCCCACATATAGATTCCGGTCATCTGATTGGTTGAAAGTGGGGGCTTGTATTAAACTATGTCCTATGCCCATTGCAAAAAGAACTTTCCAAGATACCTCAAGGTGGTTTTCTGGATGCCTAAATTGCATGTGAAAAATCCAGGAGACCTGGATGCTCTCCCGGAAGTCTCCTGGACACTTTTTAGGTAATTTTAAGTAGTCTCCAAAATTACATATATTTTGCTAAGGGTGACTATGCTCAGGGCATAGATTTTACATTGCCTGCTCCACTAATTTTGTGTTTTGTAACTTGCTTAAAAGCAATTTAAAACATTCCTGACCTGTCAAACACACAAGATGGATGAGTAACTACATGTACACAAATGAAGGTTGAAACTTCTGCACCACAAAATTTTACTAACCTCGTTTGGAAGCCTTTCGCACAGAAAATATTGGGAGCTATCTACATCAAGCAAAGGAAGCCCGCCCTCAATAGAGACAAGGGGTTGGAACTGGATCCCGTTTGGGATCCAATCTTAAAATCGTAACTGTATTTGGTGACTTCCGGTCGGAAGTTACGTCACCATCAGTGTTTCCAGAGACGATCAGTCATCTCATAACATCTCTCATTGCTGACGATGCCAGATGGTATCTGTGCAAAAGGCTTCCAAACGAGGTAAGTAAAATTTTGTGATGCAGAAGTTTCAACCTTCATTCATGTATTTTATATCACTATCAAGTATGAGCCTATTTCCTTATAACTACACTTACCTTGCATTAAAAGAAACATTTACATTTATGTTTTAATTTTGGCAATCCTTTCTCCTTCAATTTCTGTTTGGGCATGGACAGAACACTTATGATGTGCAGTTTATATTGACAACAACTACAATTTAGTCTTTAAACTTCACATTAATTGTTGAAATCAATCAAAACACTTGGTCGGAGCTGGGTCCCATTTGTCCACTGCTTTTGACATCATTTAGAATGACATTTCAAGCATTTGTTCAAATATTTGAGTGAGTGGGAGACTGAAGCGGATGTGAATTGAGATATGCAACAGATTTTATCAAGTGCTTCTTTTATATGAGCTTCTAAACAATTCTTTATTTGCATTTATGAAATTGAATAATATGGATATCAAATATAGGTTTTTTAAAATTATTTCATAACATGTGAGTTTGATACTGGTAGCAAAAACTTGAAAAATTTGTTTATTTGAAACAATACAGCGTTGTTTAAAATTTCAGGGATTCTCAACTAGCGGCGCACATGCCAAATTTTTTCACTTTGACTGTTGAGACTGTCAATTTTTCTCTCTCAAAACACAAAGAAATACATTAGAAAAATACACACAAAATATGGATACATATGGTGCTTTAGCCTACAATTTTCTCATTTATGTGGCGCTTTATAAATAGTTGAGACCCCTGGTTTAAATAATCACATTTTTGGGGGATTTGACAAGCAATATTGCATCTATGCATTTATGACACACGTAAACCCACTGTACATATAAAATTCCTTCTAAAATGGATCTGTTTTCAAGTAAATCTCCAAAATTTTGCTGTGCTGTGTTGAAGATAGCCCAAAATGAAGTGCGATAGCTACAATCTTTTGCAAAACTGTTGGGATGCTTACAGTAATATTGAGCATTTCTCCCCCCTCCCCTGGATCAATGTTGAGTTAGTAGACATGTTTGCATCAACATTGATTTGGGGGGTGGATATCAAAGCCACTTTAGTAACACCAAGTATACCTTCTTACGCACACGATGAAATTTTAGTTGCTATCGTGGTGCTTATTAATAATGGCACAAGTGTCCCAACGAGATTTGCAGAAGATTGTAGATATGTCAGCTTAATTCCAATTGGGTCCCTTAAAATTACGAGAATGTATTTTACCTGCCTTCTTTTTGCCATTTTCTACTAATTTATTTTTTAATATGCATTTGTGCTAAATTTTAAGTACATGGGAAACTTATAAACATTTTGTTAAGGGTAACCATATTGGTTTAGGATTTACTTTTAGGAGCTATATTTACACATGATATATGTCTTCAAAGACAAGTGCTCCTCCCCCAAAAGTGTCTTGGAATCTTAGATAAAGTGTCATATGCCTGTCAAACTTCAGTACAGAGATGATAAACCAAGCCTTCAAATTATATTTCAACAGATTGAAGTTTGTCACAAACATGTGAATACTAAACCATGTCAAGTCACAACATTTTATCATATTACAAGAATAAACCTCTTACATTGATTTAGTCATGTTAACATATGTACTGGATGAAAATCTTATAAATGCAGGAGATTTGTATCCAAAAAGGGGGTTTAGGCGTAAATAAGAACATTTGGGTCAACATTACTTTATAGTAGACTACTGGGGTAGAGGTCTGGTTCCCTTCCAAAACAATCCAAGATGGCCAAAATCTCATGGGATATACATGGTGGCCAAATTAAAGGGGCAATTCATGATCCACTTTTCACCCTCAAGGTCACCTCTATCAAAATTGAGTTTTTTAGCTTATAAGAATCGTCAACCGGTATATGATACGATCCCCGAACCATTCTTTCATATGTGCTTGCATTTTTGAGAAAAGTGACAAAATGTGTCATTTTCTAATTATTGTCGGGGCCCCGACAGTAATTACAACACAGGAGCCTATGGGGATTTTTAAAATTCTAAAAAAATTTTAACTTGGAAATGAATGGTCGGAATCAAGTGAAATTTTCAGTATATATTTATAATGTTCTCTTCTTATTATTTAGTTAGAAAACAGGCGGTGTTTTTGTCACATCAAAATCATGAATTGCACCTTTAAATGGCGGCAAACACTGTTTCTCCTTTATATTTTATGTAAATTCTCCACTTTTCAATTCTTACTTGACAGTCCATCATTATATGGAAAAAATATTTATTTGCTTATTAGTCCTCAATGTAATGAGTGAGCAGAAAAAACACCATTGAAAACTCGCATTTTTTATTATGTTGATATCAGATGTCAGAGAGACCTTGCTAATTTACATTAATTTAAGCAGTGGAATGTACAGGGCAACAGGGCATACACACTCCAAACGCATCTTTTAAGTTTTAAGCCATAATTTGCCCACATCAATCATCTTGAAACTTGCAGTGTAGACCTGTATAGTATCTGTATCTGTTCCGATACTGCGTAATGCTACAAGTGTAGCCAAACACGCAGGAATTGTATGCGCAGGAAGAGGTTGCATGTTTAGTCTTCCTGTGTGAGATACTTTGTTACTTGTTTCTTGAAGTTATTGGGAGTCCAGTATTGTAGATTGTTCCAGTCGCGATAGTTTTTGGCCAGAAAGAATGCTTGTAGCAGTCGGTCTTTATTGGTTGGAATTGAAGGAGTTGGTCGACCGGCATCTCATATAATTGTCTGTGCATGATTGTTCACCAAAAATTAACCCGGGGTGGGGGGGCAGTCCCATTCTGGAGGCGACGCATATGTAAGGCTCGAAAGACCCCCTTCAGCCACCCAAAGACCCCTTTTTTTTTGTAATTGTTTGTGCTCTCACCCAAAGACCCCATGATTTTTTTAATTTTTCTCTCACCGAATGCCATTTTTGACCACTGAGCCCTCATATTTTTGTATTTTTCTCTCACCAAATGCCAAAAATCATGTTCTCACCTAATGACCCCTAATTTTTTGAGCCTGTGCTCTCACCAAATGCCCCAGCCTGTCAGAGCACGGGCCTTACACCCGTATCCATTATATATTTGACTGCCCTCCCCCAGAGAATCAACCACAAGAAGATTCACAGACTTCCAACATTTACATTTGTTGTCATATTGCTTGAAACATCGAAATAGTATGCTTGAGATGAACTCGAGTGACTGAACCCTCTAAGATATAAGAATTAAAACAGTGTCACAAAATGATGGAATTGTCTTTTGGCTTTATAAATGATGCGATTAAACAGGTTTATGGTTTTTTTATGAATTATGATTATGATTCAAAACACAACTGTTTTGTAAAATCTGAAGTTGTCTAGCATAATGTAAAACAGTTTCCGTTGGCTCGATGACTATGCCGGGTGACTATGCTGTAGTTATGCAATATGGGCTTGTCATTTTGTTACACTGTTAGCTTTACAATGACTCAACTTTGGATTTATATCAAATTGATCTTGAAATGGTGTTTTAATTTGTAGATAACTGAAATAAGGAATAAGAGATAGGGTTGAATTTGACAATGAATCTTTGCATGTGCTATTATTACTGCTTAGTACACTTCAAGTGATGCAAATCTCAAAATGTTTGGAAAAAAAGTTAGGGATAATGTTGAACATATCCAATGCCAATTGGTAGATTTTAACGGGTTCGCCGTCGGACAAGTTTTGAACTGTCAAGCTTTCGTCAGGAGTAGCTCTTGACTATCTACCAATTGTTATGAATTCCTGTCGTAAAAGCCTTTCTCAAAATATCCAATGCCCTTATGAAGATGGTATTCCGATCTAGTGACATATTTAACATGTACTTTTTCCATATTGGAATGAAGAGTCATATCACCTAACTAAAGCAATTGTCAAGTTTCATTTATATACCTTGTTACAAATTAATACTTCAGGCAAAAATGTGTTGTGAGAGTTACCCATAGAAACCTAAATGATATTTATTCTTGTTAACAAAATATTCCAGTAATTCAACACTATCTTAACCATATCTCTTTAATGAAGCATAATTTGGTCGTAAAAATTTACAGGGGTTTTGAGAAAAACATGCCCTTTCACCAGGTATCAAAATCTCCAATTTGATTTTTTGAGTGAATGTGATCAGAATAGGGGTTGATTATTTGAGTTTTAGTGACAGTATTAGGCCCCCCCAAAAAAAATTGTTTGGTTGCCCTCCACCAACCGACCCTATTTTTCAGCCCGACCCAAACTTTTTTTATTGATTTTTTTTTTTCAAAAAAAAATATGCAAAACTTACCGAAAACTACAAAAAAATGTTATATTTTTCGCTTTTTTCGATATTCAACTTTCAAAATGTTTAAGATGTCCCAAATTACTACAAGAAGTATTTGATTGTTTTGATTTGGATGTCGCGGGGAAAGTTGTGAAGGCTGGAGCGACCGATCGACCTAGCAGTACGTGGAAGAGTATTTAAAAAAAAATTAAAAAAAACCAAAAAAATGACCGACCTACCCTCTCTGAAAAAAGCTCTGGAGGGCAGCCAAACAATTTTTTTTTTGGCCTAAGGAAAGGACACTACTTTTTTTGTAATAATCAACTACAATGCTATCAAAATGTTATTTCGAGTAATGAAATTGTGTGCTGGAATTTGTCATCATGATGATGCGAACAAATCTTTTGATGCGTATCATAACTGAGGATCCAGCTGTGCAATTCTGTATGAGTTATCCAACATATGGGGAGGAGCAGTCTATGATTCACTACATGTGTAAAGAACATTCTATCTACACCTGAATGGAACTATAATGAACTATAATACACAACAAATGAGCCATAAAGTCAGTCCGATTTGTTGTATGAGTTGTCCAACATATAGGGAGGAGCAGTCTATGATTCACAACATAACAAAGAACATTCTATCTACACCTGAATGGAACTATAATGAACTATAATACACAACAAATGAGCCATAAAGTCAGTCCGATTTGTTGGCTTCACTTTTTTAGATATTTTTGAAATGTATGTCAAAAAGGATTAAAATGACACCTCAATGAACTTCACTTAACATCCAAGATGTCAAGTTATGGTCCATAAACATTTGTCTTGGGGTGACAGGTGAACTATTAAGATTCATAGCACTTTCCGTAGCTAGCTTGAATACATGCTTCTAGATGGTCTTTAAGGATGGATTGTCTTCATATTTCTAGTTAGTTTTTTATGAAACTTTGCAGGTGTTTTGAAGAACACATTGTAAAAATTGTGAATCTGCACAAAAATGGTCTCCTTTGCAATAATATTCAAGATCGGTCGGAATGGTTTTGATTATAAGCTGGCATGTATTAAATGGTATTTAAGCCAGAAATGAGTAAACAAGCCTCATTTTATGCCTAATTGATACACAACTAAAATACTATAATATTGTTGGGTAATGAAATCGTCTACTGGAATTTGTCATCATTATGATGCGAACAAATCTTTTGATGCGTATTGTAACTGAGAATCCAGCTGTGCAATTCTGTATGAGTTGTCCAACATATGGGGAGGAGCAGTCTATGATTCACAACATGTGTATAAAGAACATTCTATCTACACCTGAATGAAAGTATAATGAACTATAATACACAACAAATGAGCCATAAAGTCAGTCCGATTTGTTGTATGAGTTGTCCAACATATGGGGAGGAGCATTCTATGATTCACAACATGTGTAAAGAACATTCTATCTACACCTGAATGAAACTATAATGTGTGATCATACACCACAAATGAGCCATAAAGTCAGTCCGATTTGTTGTATGAGTTGTCCAACATATAGGGAGGAGCAGTCTATGATTCACAACATGTGTAAAGAACATTCTATCTACACCTGAATGGAACTATAATGTGTGATCATACACAACAAATGAGCCGTAAAGTCAGTCCGATTTGTTGTATGAGTTGTCCAACATATGGGGAGGAGCAGTCTATGATTCACAACATGTGTAAAGAACATTCTATCTACACCTGAATGAAACTGTTAGGGGCACACCATTAGATTTCCAGGGGGGAGCAGGAAGTTGGGTTCGGGGTTGAATTTTTTGTCTCTGCCAAACGAGTTTGGGATGGGGACTATAAAATGGCAAGCTCGGATGGACCATAACTTATTAATGTCGAGTGAGTGACGTTCATTGACGAGGTGTCATTTAAAGTGGTCTTGCAACTGTTAGCCAAAATGACAAGAGGCCCACTTTAATTTACTGCTCGTGTTGGTGGATAGTCACATATAAGAAATGTGGCCTAGTATGCAAGTAGAGCTGCCTATTCTTAATCATTGGCAATTGAGAGCCACGAATTTAAATTTGCTAAGTGAAAAACTTTGCTTGTTGAAGAACATTCCAATTTTAAGCCTGTAAAATAAATTGATGTATTGTTCATTTCATACAGTCAATTCCATTAATTTCTAACAGTCACTTGTCATTTGTATGGTAACAGTTGTACTAATTTTTAAACTCATTTCCTTTTGAAATATCTTGGAAGCCTGTCATATTTCTAGAGTTGCCAATTACTGCAGTCATCATGTGACTAATCGGCCCGTCCAATCCTTGGGTGACTTTGTCATAGTTATGTAACATGTGCTCTGTCAATTTTCAAACTATTTTTTTATGTGTTTTTCAAGCATTTTGGAGTCGCCATGATGGGTAGCCATGCCAGTATGATTAACAGTTTCATTCACAGGAACTTTGTCATACTATTAAAGTAGTTGTATAACATATGGTCTGTCAATTTTTCAAAATAGATCTTTTGTTGGAATACGCTTAATTCAAGTGGTTTCTGGAGTCACCATGGATTGTCTTCATATTTCATGGCAGCTATTATGACCAATATGATTAACTGTATCAGTCATTGGTTATTTTGGAAAAGTTTGAGCTTCTTTTTCATTTCCATATTTGGAAATAAATGAACAAACCCAATAATCAAAGAAAAAGTAGGATGGAATCTGATTTCTGATTCTCAATCAAAGGTGGACACAAATGCAAGGGAATAATAGGGGATCGCAAAAGGGGTAGGGATTCACACCCAAAAAAAAAAGTTCAAGAAAGTCCTCAAAAAGAACCTTCCAAGCACATTTAGAGCTGGAGATCATGTCCACCATTAAATACTCTCCATTTGTTAATTGTTTGTTTGTCCAGGATGGTCCGTAGGGGACACATGGGACCCACAACAAAGTCATAGCACTCCAGGTCCATGCATAAAGCACAAGCCAGGATAACCCAAAAAGGACTGTAAAACACAATGCTTGCCAAAGGCCACTCCCAACTCAACATGGTAACAAATGGGGTAACATTTTACTTTTAGTCCTTACTTTGTACAAAATTGTAAGAAAAGAAACTATGAATTCTGCTCTTCATGTGCTACAGTAAAATTGACATTATATTGAATTGATTTTGATGTATTGATGACAGTTGTGCCATGTTGCAAAACCACAACTCAGTCATCAGAGCAGTGCATCTTCATAAATGGTTCAGGTGTTCTGTTCATCTACATGTGTTTTACATGTGCTTGAATTGAGATATTATTACACAGTTGTGTTCTTAGCCCACATGCAGCACATGGTATGAAACAACTTGGTACATTGCAGTGACACCTGCAAGCAACTTCTTTGGAAACCATGGCATCTTCATGTTGTGTTTTCACCTCGGGCCCTGATGCATATATATAGGGTTGTTTGTGAGTACTGACATTTATGAATTAACCCACATTCCGGGCCCGGGATTCCGGGCCCACATTCCACGTTATCAAGTGAAAGTAGAAAGACTTTTTTATTTTATGTTTAGTTTTACTTTCAACATGGGGATGTGTTCTTGTTTGTCAGTGTATTGTAGAAACCAGATTTTTGATGTATTGATGACAGTTGTGCCATGTTGCAAAACCACAACTCAGTCATCAATGCAGTGCATCTTCATAATAATGGTGGTAATGGTTCAGATGTTCTGTTCATCTACATGTGTTTTACATGTGCTTGAAGTAAGATATTATTACACAGTTGTGTTCTTAGCGAACATGCGGCACATGGTGTGAAACTACTTGGTTACTTTGCAGTGACACCTGTGAGCAGCTTCTTTGGAAACCATATGGCAGGCCTTCTCAAATAGCCCTTGGCCCTTCGATCGCCTCTGGAACTTACAGAAATATATAGGAAAAGCATTGAAAAAGGTCTTTTGAACTGGCATTTGTCCTTAATGGCCCGCCAACAAATTTAATTGAGAACCCCTGCCATATGGTATCTTCATGTTGTGTTTTTAACCTTATACCCTGATCAGCACCAAATAGGACGGGTCTCTTCATCACATCATGAATTGATACTGTTAAGTGTGTGCGTAACTGAACACAGCACAACTGCAGGAGACGCAGCACGCATTAGAAGCGTGATTCGTGCATCAGTGTCGGGCAGCTCGCTACGTCCGACAGCACGCTAGTCCAATTTGTAATCTAGGCTCGCTGTATATACTGACATTTATTCCACATTTAATATCAAGTAAAAGTAGAAAGTCTCTTTTTTATTTTATGTTTAGTTATACTTTCAACATGGGGATATGTGTTCCCGTTTGTCATTGTGTATTGTAGAAACCAGATTTTTGATATATAGATGACAGTTGTGTCATGTTGCAAAACCACAACTCAGTCATCAGAGCAGTGCATCTTCATAAATGGTTCAGATGTTCTTGTGTTTTTGAACATGCATTGTATACATGGATTCATATATCATTACACAGTTGTTTTCTTAGCCCACATATGTGATGACTCACCCCGAAAAGAGAGACTTTGCGACAGAACACTTTTCAAGAAACAGGTGCAAATAAGCAGCAAAAAATATGGAAAATAATAAGAATTTCCAGCAGATTTTATGTTGTTAAATTTGATTGCCTTGATCAATTTCAACAAGTAAGGTGGCATTTTAAAGCTTAACAAATATTGCAACAGATGAAAAGGAAAAATCAAAATCGATATCATCTGCAATGTCCCCCCTTTCGGGGTGAGCCATCACATAGAAACTTCATTTGGTTACATTGTAGTGACACATTTGAGCTGATGGGACCATATGTGTGGTGCTCTGGCATAATGAGCGGAAAGTCGCGATTGAAGATTTTGAATAAATGGCTGCTAAAGTAAAAATATGATGAAAAGATCAAATTTCGTTTTTTGACATAAAGCAAATAAATACATTAGTGTTAACGTATATTTCGCGTTTTGAAAGTCAATTGTATTTATTCACGG
>JXSR01S041717.1:917-12636 GCA_000969725.1 Ophiothrix spiculata | reverse complement strand
ATTAGTAAGCCCTATATTTTCTGTTGATCGTCTTAAGAATATGCCAATTTATTTCACATTTCCTATCATTTTCTTGAAATGAAACTTTACTGGTATTTTGCAGTAAGCACTAGGATTGTGAATCTGTCACCTGTAGCGCAAAATGAAGTTTCTGGTATTTACTGCTCATACGGGCTGGACGGGCACATATTGTCTACCAATGGTTGGAAATGAGCCAATTAGATCCCTTGTTAAGGGGTTTTCTTCTAAGATACAAATACTCCCATTTATTTTCTTGAAAATTTAGTATTTGGTAGATTTATTTGCATCGAAGTGTCTGTCATCCATAACCACGATAAGCCCAAGAATCATCATGGCAAGTTTCCTTGGAAACCCAGCATCTACGATCATTTGTGTCTACAGTCCTACCAACTGCTCTGAAGAAGATGAGGTTCTCTCTTTTTACAAGGACTTGTCGGACACAATGAATAGCATCCCACAGCACAACATGGTTCTTGTCTGTGGAGATTTCAACGCCAAACTAGGATCAGATGACACTAGTTTCTCCTTCCACAACCTTACCAACAGGAATGGGACACATCTCCTCAATTTTATTGTGAGCAACACCTCGTTTAGGAAACCACAACAAAAACAGTGGACTTTCCAGTACCCTGATTCAACCAAAGCACAAATTGACTTCATCTTGGTTAGAAGGAAGTGGCGAAACTCCATCCGTAACACTGAAGCATACAGCTCCTTCTCAACACTTGGATCAGACCACCGAATAGAAACAACCAGGATAAATCTCAGTCTTCGTGCTCCAACGAAACGGGCAAACAAATCCTGCTCATTGAACTTCAAAGCGCTAAGCCTTGACAACCAACTTCAAGAAAGGTTTGCTGTCCATGTGTACAACCGCTTCAACCTTCTGCAAGATGAGTTCCTGGATCTATCTGCCTAAAAGGAGTATGATAACCTTTCAGCAGCTTGTCTGGATGCTGCCAGAGATGTGTTACCCAAAAGGCCAAAGAAGAACCTTAAATCCATCTCTCAATGTCAGTCTGTGAAAGCAGCCAGAAGTAGACTCCAAAATGCCATTGACCAGGGTGATGACACCACTGAACCCCGTCAGGTACTTAAAGAAGCATACCTTTCAGAGGAAGAAAATCTGCTTAACGAGAAGATCTTGCAGGTTCAACAGGCATCCCACTCTAACAAACATGTAGAAGCCTGGAGAGTCATCAACGAAATTTCTGGAAGGAAAGACAGAAAACCAGCAATGCTATCGGGTACCCCAGATGAGAGGATATCCGCCTGGCTGCAACATTTCCAGAATTTTCTTGGAAAGCAATCAACTGTCCCAGACACTGACTTTGACATCACACCTGTTGTTGAAAGCACCCTACCAATTGAAGTAAACGAATTCTCCTTAGATGAAGTTAAGTCAGCTCTTCACCAAGCCAAACCAGGTGGAGCCATTGGACTCGACAACATTCCTCTAGAGCTTTGGAAGTCCAAGCAGTTTCAAGCTCAACTACTCAAAATCTGCAACAGAGCACTAATTCACCATGAGATACCGAAACAATGGTCACTGAGTGCCATCATTCCCATCCCTAAAAAAGGAGACCTCTCAAAGCCAAACAACTATAGAGGGATTAGCCTCTCCTGCATTGGGGCGAAGGTCTACAATCGAATGTTGTTAAACAGAATACGTCCACATGTAGACCCTCTTCTTTGTTGGAATCAAAACGGATTCAGAGAAAAACGTTCTACCATCTCACAGATTCTAGCCTTGAGAAGAGTAATTGAAGGAATGAAAAATAGAAATCTCCCATTGGCAGCCGTGTTCATTGACCTTTCCAAAGCCTTCCGACTCCGTACACCGAGATCGAATGTTTGACATCCTTCGTGCCTATGGTATTCCTGATCCCATCATCTTGGCTATTAAAGTGATTTATGACAATTCTACAGCCATTGTGTTATCACCCGATGGAGAGACTGAACCATTCAATATTTCAGCCGGCGTTCTCCACCATTCATTTTCATCACAGTTTTTGATTATGTCATGCGCGCTACGCACTTGCAGATATCAGCAATGAAACAGGGATTCTGTTGGCGCCCAGAAGGAGCAGACGACATCCTGAGATCCGACTTCATGATCTCGATTTTGCAGATGACATAGCTCTCCTAGCATCATCTATTAGCAAAGCAGAACTCCTGTTACAGAGTGTTGAAGCAGCATCAAATGCAGTAGGTCTTCATTTGAATGAAGGGAAAACTAAAACCCTTCTGATTAATATTCCATCATCGGCCTGCGTTAAGACCATCAAAGGAGTTGAACTGGAAAATGTACCTGAATTCAAATACCTAGGTTCATATATCCCGGACTCTTTCAAAGACTTCAAATGTAGGAAAGCACAAGCATGGGTCGCCTGCAATAAACTCCACAAGATCTGGAAATCCTCTCTAGACCGAAGGACTAAAATCAGATTATTCAAAGCCTGTGTGGAAAGTTGGACAATCAGCAAGAAAATGGAAGATCATATAAATGGCTGCTACACCCAACTTCTACGGAGAGTGCCGAACATCAGTTGGAAGGATCATATTCCAAACACCACAGTATATGGTGATATCCCTCCAATATCTTCAACAATCAGGCAACGCCATTTATGTTTTGCTGGACACTGCATCCGCATCACTGACCAACCCATCTCTCACTTGATTTTCTGGACTCCTCCAGGTGGGAAATCAAACAGAGGCAGAAGTACCCTTCAATACACTGACACCATCAAGAGTGATCTCAACCTAGATCTACGAGAGGTCCAGTGTATCATGCAGGATAGGGAAATTTGGTCCGAACATGTAGCCAGTGCTTCTTCCATTCCGTCCACGGACGACCGATGATGATGATGATGATGAGATTTATTTGTGCTGATAACGAATCTAAAATAAAAAATATAGGTCACCGTGCTCGTTTTTGAGATACAGGCATTTCAAAAAGTACATATTTTCCAAAAAAATCACCCGATTAACCATACAAAGTATAGGGAAAACTCCAAAATGTCGATCATTATGTGCTTGTAAAATAGTAAATCGTCCATTTATTTTTTTAAATTTTACATATGTTAAAGCATTTTTTGCGCTCTTCAAAATACTGAAATAAAAAAATATGGTCACCGGGTTAGTTTTTAAGAAAAACGACTAAAACTGGCATTTTTAAATAAAATTTGATTACTTTGATAGCACATCTGCGTCTGCATAATTTTCCGCGTATATATTACGGCGCTATGCGTCGCGTGATAAACCAAACGCGTTAGTAAAGCATGCGTTTAGTGTGCATTGAATTTGCGCACGCAAAAGGGATACAAACATTTTTTTGATTTTTTACTTTTTATGAAAAAAATTGTTATCCCGCAGTCGTAAGCAACTGCATCTCAGAGAAAACCCCTTAAGAAGTCAACCCAAATGCAATGATTAAGAATTCATCAATATAAACATACTGGATGTACAAAATACAGAGGCAGTAAAGTTATACATTGCTCTACAGTTTTCTAGAAAATAAAAAACGATTTACACTTTTATTATCATAAAGGTATACATTTTCTGAAAAGATATGGTACAAAAATACACATCTACAACAAGGTAGGCCTGGGACTTTCCGGGTAATGTAGTACCTGGATACCCTTTTTAATTTTCAGGCAGGTACCCTAATATTTAGAGCACTGGGTTGAGTGGAATGTCACTGGTCAGTGGCATCTTGCGATAACATAAAAACTGATTTATAGTTAAAGCAAAACTATAAGATTTTGATCAAAAATAGTTTATAGTAAAAACAGCATAAAATGGAGGAATCCCGGGGGAGGAAAGTGAGGAATGTGACTATCTAAAAACGTTTTCAAGTGTATTTTATGAAAAAAAATGTTTTACCACCAAAAATGTAAAAAAGCATATGAATACTTTCCTATACTATAATACATGTGGAATTGATCCCGAATTTAATTCAACAAATGACCATAACAGAAGTAAGCATGTTGAACTGAATCGTTTGAAGGGTATTTATATCTACCCAAAACAAACCCAATAAGCCCTAAATATGAAAAGTCATGGGTGACAGGGGCGCTTCATTTTTAACACTTTATAGTATTGCTTTAAGCAACTTCAGAACACCTTTTTTCCAGTTAACCACTGCATTGTGGATTTTTATACTCCCAATCGGGTAATCGGGTATGGAAATGTGTACCTGGGTAAGCCTAGCTCTGGCGGGTATCTAGGTACCCGGGTTTTAGTCCCAGGCCTAGTTGTATTAATAGAACATGCAATAATTAAACTCTACACTGGAATCTCATTTTGGTCCAGGAGCTCAAATCAGTCCAGTCAGCTCTTAAGGGTTCACACGCTTCTCTGGACCCTCGTTTTAAAGTTAATTCTCAGTTCTGTAGACCTTGGGTTCAGTAATTTTGGGTGCTCCTCCATAATATGCTTTATATACATTTCTGTCCTCTGATTGGTTAAAAGTGAGGGCCTGGATTTAACTATGCCCTATAAATTTACTATGCCCCGGGCATAGTTTTCACTAGGCCCGCTCAATGTATTTTGCGTCATGTAACTCGAGCTTTACGCACGCGACAATAAGTATTCATGGTCAAACACGCGCTGGCAGTGCGTAAGCTAGTTATCTTGTGCGCACAATACGACGCGGTAAGAACTGAGAGGAGAAATAAATATCGTAAATTATCATCAGGCGCTTTGAGTGCTAAAATTGTTAACCAGCCAGAGGGAAAAAATCTATATATTCGGTACATAAAATGAATATTGACTGCTTTTTGTTCGGGGTGAGGTTAAAATTATTTCCCCTCGGTGATCTCAAAACATGTCACCACGGGAAAATAATTTAACCATACCCCTCAAAGCAGTCAATATTTGTATACTATAATATACAATAACTCTACCATGCGCTGTTATAAAAATACTCTACACTATGAATATACTATATTGAGGAGTTCAAAAAACCAACAGTATAATTGGCATTAAAGCAAGAGTTTGCAGTGACAATAAAGATAGGTGTCAAAATATTTGATTTTTCTTCATATTTCATGACAAATTAGACTGTTGGCTTGTTGACCACCTCTACTATACACTCTCTAGTCCTGGCACCATAACTTGACTAATAGCACACAACGGGTTATAAATAAACTGCTAGCCCTGCGTTCTAACTTAAATTAAATTACAGCACCACGATTTATTTCATTATATTTCACATCAGAAAAGGTTTTCAGAATATCCCACAATGCATTAGTCTGATACACTTAGATATAATAGGCAATAATGGTTTTCTGGACAAGGGGCTCTTAGAAATGTGAGAATTCCATTGAATACGTAGTACTCATTCAGATGTGTTTCTTTTCACAATAGCCCAGTGTTTACCCACATTGCTGACACCTCAAAAACATCAGAAACCTGTACAGAAGTATAGGAGTTGAATTGGATTTGCAGGTATATTGCACAATGTGTCATTGCATCGTTGGATATTGTGAAAACCACCTCTTGATTTCATATTGAATACATCCAAAAATATATTGCACATCAGTTACAAACCTCCAGTAATGTCGGCATTTTTCGGTTTGAGACACAGGGCAAAATACATATAAAAAAGTCATTTTCCGACCTAATGGGGGGGGGGGGAGCACACTCAACTATGAGGTATGCGCCATATGCCACCAAAAAGACCCTACTTTTTTTGCCCGCTCTCACCGAAAGACCCCTATATTTACCAACTGTCACTCAGTGATCCCCTATTTTTTAAAGTTCTTTGTCGCTAAAACAACCTTTGTCAATCAAAGACCCACCATTTTCTTAAATTGATGTAATTTTGGCAATTTTGATCCTGAAAGACCCTACGTTTTGGTGAATTTTGTCTAAAGACCCCCATTTTGTTGCACTTTGTCACTTAAAGACCCTTTTTTACCCAATATTTTTTACCCTGAAATATATGAAAACAACAATATATATAAAATGGTAAGGCCATATTAAAAAATACTTTTGTCTCAAAGCTCCCACGCGCGTTAGTTTTATCGTGCGCGTTAGTTTCCCTGAAAATCCAAATAAAGAATTTTATTTCACCTTTTTAATTTTTTTTTTCAAAAATCGTGAAAAGCAACTCGCAATCCAAGACAAAATGTTTCGTTTCGAAGTTGTTTTTGTCTCTAAATTATGTTCATTGTGCAATCACATTTATTGTTGAATTAACATTGTTACAATTCTGTTTCTTTGTTTTGTTTCAATATCTTGACACATTCTGCCATAAAGGAGTCGTCAATATGACTTTTAGAATCAATAAAAAAATTTAAGAAAAAAGAAAAGAAATAAAATCGCGTTCCGCATTAGGTTTTTGGGAGTTGGAGAGCTTTGAGACAAATGTCTTTTTTAATATGGCCTAAGCAGATGCTTAAGGGAGGTCACATTTTTACCAAATGATGACAATTCTACAACTTGGGAGTATGAAATGCTGATCATCCCGGGGGTGGGGGCGGCGCTTGTTAAAAAAGTGGTACTCATGCTCGACCGTCAGAAAAAGCATAAAAAAAGGTAGGATTTTGGCTAAGTGGCATCAACGACATCTTTAGAGAAATGGATATCTTGAATTTATAATGTGTTGCGCCATTAATGTTAGAATTTGCTGCTATTGAATATGACATTTGGGGTCAAATTATACGGTGCTCTGACAAGCATGCGTACCACTTTTTTCTTGAGCGGCCTCCAGGTGTTCATCTTGATCTTGATTGCAATAATTTATAAGGACCATGATTTTAGAATTAAAATTAAAACCTAATGGCTTATTCAGAGTCTTGTCGATATGCATCGATCAACGTCCATCATCGACACTCAAGTCTTGTGACACGCGCAATGCATCAGGAATAGCGCATGAAAAAGACTGCATCGATGGGCATACAGAATAAACCATTATGGACCTAATTTCTTATTCATTAATTTCTTACCTTGATCACATTCTTTAACACCATATCTTATGTAGTTGGCAAAATGTTCACAGTTATTTTCAAAGAGACTATACGTACCAGCCAGCTTTGGATTATCAATAATTTCACTGGTCTTTGCCATTATTTCATCCAACGATAAAACTTTAGTTTTTAAATCCTTACTGTTATTTACCCTCAGAGTTCTTTTGTAGCCCTCTATCTGTTCTACGATGATTGTAGCACCTAAACTGGGATTGCCCAATGCAGCACTAAATACATTGGTTACTGCACGTTGGGGTTTATCACTTGGTACGGAAAAATGCAGCAATCTCAGACAGCCAGACATTTGGTCCTTCTCGTACGCAATAGCCCAATGTTTGTATGCACCTAAAGGAGCTTTGGTCTTCTTTTTTTCTCCTTTTATCTCCAGCCTGTCTCCCACTTGCAATACCACATCCTCGGACGTCACAGCTCTGCAAAGTTCTAAACCACTACTGAACCATCTGGACACGTAACCTGAAAATTCATTTAGATTTAAAATTATATTTTATATCACTGTGTTAGTATTTGACAAAACAATTACTGGGGTTCGGGGGGGGGGGGGCGGTTTGGTAGGTATGTGAGATCTGCGATCATAATGTAAAGTTTCACATGTTTTGTCTCATTCACGAAAAGTCCTACATGTCCATGCAGTTCACTTATCTAATGCATCATTGCACCAGAACAATGCTATGCAAACATTGGAAACGGCCATGCAGTGCAGGTTTCTGACCAAATTGGGGCTAATTTTGATTTCTTGAAGTTGAAAAATTAAAAAACGCAGAGACAAGACCTTAATAACTCACTTTGAATTTAATATCAATGGTTAGAGTATTTCTTACTGAATACAAATCATGAGTTTAATTTATCTGTGAAGCACCAATTTTTTTAGTACAGCCTTTTATTTACCTTGAGGCACACCAAAAGTAGCATTTTTGTGTGTAGAGAGGCAACATTTTGAGCAAATACCACCAGTTTCTTATCAAAAACGCAGATACAAGACCAAACTTTTATTTTCAGAAATTGTGTTCACATTTTTCTCCATAAAATAAGCATTCCAATGATAGGCTGTAATTTACCATCAGATAAGTAATTACAAAGTTGTAGCGAGTTGAAGTGAAAATCACACTGTTTTGCAAGATGCCTCTCCTATACTTTTGTACAGTGTGCATTCAGGTGTGAGCAAATGAGACACATTTTACAATATGCTTCAACATAGGGTCTTGCTGAATGGATTTTTGGTCAAAAATGGGGTCTATGGAACAGATTTTTTCCCAAATTGAGGTCTATTTGAGCTGAAAATCACTCAAAATAAGCTAGAAAACATAATTAAACACACCTACTAGTTATTTTCTTTGAAAATAAGGTCTTCGGAACTGAAGTGATCTTGTAAAGAGCATCTTGGGGAGCTTAGGTTACTGGAAATTGGTAGCAATTTTACGCACAAACAAACACATCAAAACCTTAATGACAGGGCAGACCACAAATGAGATTCCAACATGCACCATAGATCTTCAATTTTGTCAAATGATACAAACATAAATCTGTTAATGTTGTTAGTGTGATTGTTGCTTTTGTCGTTTATTTCGAAGTTGCTTCTGATAATTCAATTCAATGGGAAAAATTACAGAGCCCGAAAATATTGGCGTTTACAGTATATGGTTGAAAAAGCATTCTTACCTCTGAGCCTGCCAAAAATCAAAGCATAGAACACTTCAACTTCTGAATGATCTCCCATATTTTGTGTAGCCCGACTCCCCGGGAATGCTGCAGACAGATCACCTTCATCTGGCTCATCTTGAACTTTTTCAAACGGGTTAAACTTTTGACGAATTTCTTTTACCATGAAACTGCACTTCTGACCAATCTTCTCCTTTATATTTTTCCACCTATTACCTGCTATGGCTCGAGCGCTTGACTGATCTTCTTTTTTATCTTGTGTGGCTCGAGCGCTGGACTGGTCTTCTTTTTTATCTTGTGTAGCATGAACTTCAGGTGAATCATCTGACAGGACTCCATTATCTTGCGAGACTTGCACTTCTGATTGATCCTCTCTTTTTTCTTGGGTAGCTTCTGACAGATCTCCTTGTGACTCTTGAACTTCTGTCTGAATTCCTTCATTCTGAATTGCTTGAACTTCAGACAAATCTCCTATATCTGACAGGTCTCCTTTGTCTTGCGAGGTTTCAACTTTGGATGGATCTCCTATATCTGACAGATCTTCTTTACTTTGTGAAGCATGAACTTCTGTCTGATGTCCTTTATCCTGAATTGCTTGAACTTCAGAGGGATCTTGTGGGGACTGAACTGCAGACAGGTATCCGTCATCTTGTGGGGAATGAACTTCTGACAGATCTCTTTTGTCTGGAATAGATTGAACTTCAGATGGATCTTCTATATCTTGGACTTCCAACTGATCTCCAACATCAGGTGTGGCTTGAAGCTGTGACTCATGTTCTCTTTCATCTTGTTTGGCTTGAACTGCAGTCAACACAAGAGACAAGAGATCTGTCTGGTCTCCATTATTTTGAGTAGGTTGAACTTGAAATGGATCTTTTATATCTTGAGTAGGTTGAATTGCTAACTCTTCTCCTATATTTTGTGTTGCTTGAACTTCCAACTGATCTCCTATATCTTGTGTAGACTGAGCAGCTGAAAGGTCTCCATTATCTTGAGTAGGTTGAACTTGAGATGGATCTCCTAAACTTTGCATGGATTGAACTTCCAACTGACCTCCTATATCTTGAGTAGGTTGAATTGCTGACTGATCATCAATATCTTGTGTTGCTTGAGCTTCTGACTGATCCTCTCCTTTATCTTGTGTGACTTGAACTGCCCACTGATCTCCATGTGTGGAGTGAGCTGCTAACAGATCTCCCTTATCTTGAATAGGTTGGACTTCAGATATATCTCTTTTGTGTGTGAGTTGAACGTCTGATTGCTCTCTTTGTATGGGCTGCACTTTTGAGAGGTTTTCTTCATTTTGTATGGCTTCACCTTCAGATTGATCTTCTTTTTCTTGCAGGCATCTTGTAAATGACCTGTAACAAACATTTAGAAAACTTTCATATATACAAAAAAAAATATGAAAAACACTATAGAGCCACCTACACATAGAACTACACATCCAGATACTTGTTATATTTTGAAACCAGTATAATGAAATGCATTGTTCTACTGGCAGGTTTTCAAATGATGTGCCAAGCGATCAATTTTTTGAGATTTTTAACTGAAAACTGTTGAAAGATGAAGTTCGCCATTTTGTGGGTCAAGACGATATCCGCCATTTTGTGGGTCAAGTGATATGTCAGCCCAAGTCGGTCTATTGCAAGTGATGGATTAAAAATATCTGCTAAGGAATTAAAGATATCACAGGTGCAAACACTTTTTAGAATGAAATTACTGATATCATCATATTTGCTAGGAATTTTCAAGAACTTAGGATATTTGAATGAAATACTGAATAAACCTTCCATGCCCTAGGTCTTGAGTTTCAGAGCTGCTCAATATTTGCAATTTATTGTATATCCTGGGTATATATTGTGTCTGGTACTGTCTGAGTCAAAATACAAGCCCTGTGAACTTGCATAGGCAGTGTGCGGGCTCGCGATCGTGTTGCCTAGTCCATAGAAGGCTAAATCAGGGAATGACAATTATATTGAAGTCTTTTTGTTATTAATCACCACCAGGCTGGAAGCCAGGATTTGCGTGTAAATTGATTAGACATGTGATTGTTGGTATTGTGCTTGCAAATTTCTAGTGACTGAATGGTGTGTTGGGCACCCTGGAAAAAATCGAGTACAATTCTAGTACAACATTCCTGAGATGCACATTTGGAACACAATTATAGTACAGTTTTAGTAAAAATATAGTACAAATTTGTGTACTATAAATGTACCCAAATTGTACTTAAATGATCGATGTTCCAAATGTGCACCAGGAATGTTGTACTATTTTTGTACTCGATTTTTACTAGGGCATGTTCATAGTAAAATGGTCTCTAGCACATAACCTACTTATTCTATCCCTGCCCAAGAAATATACATTAATTCCCTATTTATTTTAGCATAGCGTGTCTGAATGTACTTACCAACCAAGAAAGATTTGGCAGTTCTTGCATTCGATTCCACTTGAATAATAGCCAGGAAACCATCTCATGTTCTATAAAGTTATAAAAGACAAATACAAAAAGTTTTTACAGTTAAGGCTACTGTCCTTTTTCACAAGTGAGGTGGTGGAATACACATAGAACTTGTCCAGTTCCCTGGCACCAATAATCCTTTGACCAAAATCAACCTCTAACCTATCCCATTTAGTTACCAAGCAGTGAGTGCCAGTGTGCCATATAGCGGCACATGCGAGCCGTCCAATCTGAGCCGAAAGATCCAGATACTTGGCTTAGCTAGAGGATTTACCTCAGTATGGCCATTGGAAAATAGTTGGCTCAGTCAGAGCTATGTATGTATACAGCAACTTTTTCCTACACTTACACATTGGCGTACCGTAAACCGGGGTGACTTTGAACGTTTTTTTCAGCTTTTGCCATTTTTTCTATTTTCAAGATAGAAAAGTTTCTGATATTTTGCTTTCAAAATACCTCCTGGGGCATGGTCTTTCTCATGTAACATTTTTATAGAAATAGCTGTTATGTTTAACCCTCGTCCACCTTAGGGGGTGGGGGTGAACGGATCGTCGCCGATTGCTCCAAAACGCAAAATAAAGTGACA